>CAJNIZ010047527.1:40031-62147 GCA_905231905.1 Symbiodinium pilosum | reverse complement strand
TCTTGGTGTTGGTAATGCAAATCTTAGAGATAAAAAAGAAGCCCAAAATTCCACGCATCAACTCAGGGAGGCCCCAGGCACAACTTATAGGAGCCAAAGCGATGAATCGGACTTGACAATACCAAGCCGTGGACCCTAAACCTTAAACCCTTGAATGGCGAATATGGAGCCATAGAAGGGGCTGAAGGGAGTTCTATGCTTGATTTGGGCAAGGGGGGGACACTGCCCGCCAAACTACCTGCATAGTCCCTGGGATGTCCTAGTTCATCATCCCGGTTATGCGAATGCTACTTATTGAAATCTTAAATCGCCCGAAACCCTCAACCTAACCAGAACAACCCTTAGTATCATTCTGAAGTTGGAGCCCCTTATCCTTTAGAGTCTTCCTTTACGCCCCTTATAGGGTCCATAAGCATACCCCTCTTCTGAGAAACTTGCCAATCCTAAAGCCCTAAACCCTAAACTCCGAAGTCAACAAGGAGGAGAGGCCCCGAGATCCACTCCTACAGTCGACCTACGCCGCGATCCAGGCGCCAGTCTCGGAGAAGGGGTTCCAAAACTTTTCGGCCAGCATGTCCAAGCCTAAGAAGCACCCCTAAGCCCCACAATATGAGCTGAGAAGCTTTAAAATTCATAGCCCTAAAGTCCAAACCCCTAAGCTCCATTTGAAGCCTGAAGCCCCTACTGTAAACCGCCATACAAAGCCCGAAAACCCTATGCGGTAGGAAACGCAGGATTGGATCCCTACAGAAATCCCTAATAATGGAGTAGTTTTCCTGTTCTTTGCGGTTCCCTCAGTCCCTACTAACTACCACCACTCAAGGCTAATCCCTAAACGATCCCATCCTCCCCTAAGGACCCGCCAGTATCTCTATGGGGTCTCTAAGTGCCCGTCTGAATTTCTGCTACTTACACCCTAATGCCTAAACCCCAAGCCCTGGACGCTAAACCCTAAGCCCGAAACCCTACGCTCTTAATAAACTCAAATCCTACCCTAACCCATAAACCCAAAAAAGTAGTTTCAATTTTCTTTTCCAGTATCCCAACATATCCCCAATATAACCCTAATATTACCCCAGTGGGTCCTAACCCCTAAGCCCCAAAAACCCTAAACCCTAAATCCCTAAACCCCTATAATCCCTAAATCCCTAAACCCTAAATCCCTGAGCCCCTAAGCCCGAAATCCCTAAACCCCTAAACCCTAAATCCCTAAACCCCTTTAATCCCTAAATCCCTAAACCCCTAAACCCTGAATCCCTAAACCCCTAAACCCTAAATCCCTAAACCTTAAATCCCTAAACCCCTAAACCCTACACCCTAAATCCCTACTCCAACTTCTCGAGCCTTTGAGGACGGCGAACCCTGGTCTGAAGTCACCTGGCCGCGGTCAGCGGAAAAGATTCAGCTGCTCAAGGCCACATGTGCTGTAGTCTAAACTCCTTGAAGGGGATTATATAGGGGACGACTGCAAAGGTCATTCAGGGGGATGCCAGGAGTTTAGACTACAGGCCACATAGAAGCTTGGTTTAGGGTTTATAGGCTTTAGGGCAAAAAGGGGGGGAAGACGGATTCTATAAGGAGTTCTAAGGACAACATGGGGACTATGTAGGGTTGGGGCTCTAGAAGGGTTATATAGGGTCTACATAATGGGCTGGGGGCTTGACAATCATTATGTGGGAATATGAGGCAGAGGGACGTTATCCTATATCATGGAGAATCATATGAACAGACCCTAAACCCTGAACCCTATCAAGGCCAGGTAAAATCCGGAAGGATGCTCCGGCGAATAAAAGGGCGTGGTAACTTGTTGCGCCTAGCCGTCCTTTCAAGGGAGAAGGGTCTAGGGATTGAAGTTGAGTGCTACGGGTTTAGGGTGTTTAGGGTTCAGGATACCAGGGCAAGTACGTTTTGTAGCCTCAGATGCTGCAAAGTAAGGCCGGAAATTCTCTGAGAAGGGCTCAGTGAATTTTTGTCGGCCCACCAAACTAACATGAACTAAGATGGAACCCAGTGTGTGAGTGAAGGCCCCCTTTAAAACGACAGTCGTATGAAGTCTTGATAGGCCGGTTTTTAGGGTTCCAACTGAGGTTGCGGGAGTGCATCTGACCTAGTGTGTAAAGCTCTGAATAACTCTGACGTGTTGCTCCGTGACGAAGGTTTCAGCAAATCAGCATGCATGAGTGTGGGTCAAGACATCCCAACCCCCAGGCACACGCAGCAATTCGGTTAGACTTAAGCCTTGCAGCGCCTACAGGCGGGCTGTGTCAATTGATGTCAATCGCCGGTTCAGCACTCCATTGATTGCCTGAGGAGTTTTCTCGGTACCCCCTCTCCCCCCAATGTTCAGAGTATATTGTAGCAATGGCAATATGAAACCCAAGCCCTGACATCCAATAATCCCCTTGTGGTGCGCTACCATATGGTCAGACTAATCACTATTAGCAAACAGGTGCTGGCGTAAAGCCCTCAATCCCAGCCCGCGTGGAGCTTTGCGAGAGCTGGGAAAACGAGAGCAACCCATGTTCCGTGTCAAGTGCACAAACCTTGCCAAAGTCGCAGTAGTTTCCGCTGAGGCTTTTCAACCCACTTGTAAAGCTGAGGGCTTGAACTTCGACAGCCAAAAAACTGCCAAGCGGCCTACATTTTACAGCGCGAAATACTTGCTTCAATTATTTGAGCCCCTAGCCCCACAATCCCTGTAATCCATATGTGCACTCTTTCTATTTTCTTGTCCATCTGATTCTCCATTATTCTAGATAGTTAGACCCCTACATTCTAAGCCCGAGCCCCCCAAGCCCTCAACCCCAAACTCCTAAACCCCAAAACCCAAATCCCAATTCCTATAAACCCTCATATTTTCAAATGGTTCCGGCAGGAGTGGCCACAGCCACGCCCATCGCCGTACTACACGCTTCGCGTTTGGGAAGTGGTGAGGCCTGTTTTGATTATCTGTTGGCTTGCTGTCAAGCAACTTAGATTAAGATACGATATAAGGAAACCCTACTGTTTACTATACACACATATTAGGCTAACTTAGCTTACCTTCCTGAACAGCACCCCAGTAACTGTTGAAGGTCTGGAGTCTACCTGGACTTTCCAAAACCCAATAGTAGATGATGTCTTGGAAGACGTAGGAATATCTAGGGGTATATAAGGATGTATGGGAACAGATGGGGAAATATGGGGTTTAGGGAGTATCCAGACCCCCAAACACCCATAATCATAGCCCATCTACACGGTCTGTTGGGATTAACTGCCATGATCAGGGGTATTTGCAAAGTACTAGTTTGATGGACTTGCTCTGTAGCAAAGGACTATGATGGATGTTAACCCTAAACCCTAAACCCTAATGTGGTTCGTAGGCTTCAGGCTTGGAGCTGTTTTACAGTTTGATGTGAGCCCTCACAGGGCAGCATCTTAGTTGTACCTTGCAGGGGCCAGGGCTCATGATGCGGAGAGACTTAGGGAAGTACAGGAAACATTGCGGCGTCCGTCGTAGATATTCAACAAATTACCACCTTTATGAAAAACGACCAGCGCAGTCGGTAAATCCCGATTGTGAAGCCACAGTTGCCAGGGTGCAAAGGAGCAACGCATAACCCAAATATCCCAGACCCCCTAAAGGCCCTAAAGGATCCAAAAAATGGAACCCCCCCAATAATCCCCTAGTTTCCCCAATGTAGCGTGGGGGGTCATTTTGGGGGTTCCATTTTTTTGGATCTTTTAGGGGGTCTGGGATAGTCCTGCTCCCAAACCTCTGTAACTGGGTAGAAGAGATGGTTTAGGGTATGGAGTTTTTCAACTCAGCATAGGGACCCTCAGGTGGCTTTCATAACTACAAAGGGACTATGAGGGTGTCCCTGTTATGCGGTTCCTAGAGGTAATCTTGAGACACTTTCACATGCTCTGATGGCGCAACCTTCGTCACTCACCTTCAAGCCACCTCCTTATCTTCGGATCTCTGACCTCAACCTTGCATGGTAGAATTCCTATGGCCCTTCCTGTGGGGACGCCTTCAAAGTATCCAAGCCCTAATTTTCGGAAACCCCACCACATGACAAGGTATATAGGATGTATAATAGGATTCTTAGGTATATAAGGCATATAAGGTATATAGTAGGTAGATGAGGATCCCAGGGTTAATCCCCCATACTAGGGGCCCATGGTTTTAACCTTCGAACATCGAATCTCCAACTTTTAGCCTCGGTCCCCGAAACCCTAAATTCATGAGCTCCCCTACTACCCCCCCTTTATACTACCCCCTTAGGTTCTCCCATACTTAAGGCTATTTAGGGATAATTAGGCTTAATAAAGTTAATCATGGGGGAACCTTGGGAGAGTAGTATCAGGGGGAGTAGTAGGCGAACCCATGATAAATCTCCAACGGAGACACGGGGATATGTTGGGATATATATATATACATGTGGACATATGGGAATGTATAGGCCGCCCGAGTACCCACAAATAGCCCATGTACACATTCTTTTCAGATGAGGGGCTATTATCATGGTCGTTTGGGAGATAAACCCTAAACCCTGTTAAGGTAACCCATTTGGGGTTTAGGGTTTAAGGTTTCCTATGGTCATTCGTTAACCCAGGCCCCAAAGCCCATACTCCAGAGCCAAAATACCCGGAGCCTCTGAACGTCAAGCACCCAGTGATCCTGCACAGTACTTGGAGGGTCAGGGATGCAAGGATCACGGCGGGAAGCCCACTACCGCACAACCAGTACTAGAAAACACTTCAAGAATTGTCTCGGAACTAGCTAAATCCTTAGTGAATGTTCTTGAAGCGCCTCGCAATCCGAACTTATAACCCTTTATGTGGATGATTGGCTGGTTCCCATCCCCTCCAAGTAAATGTAGATCCCTTGAGAATGGCCAGGTTGCTGGGCCGTGGGTACATGTATGTACACTGCTCATAATAAAACGGTTTATGTTTGGCCAGGGACCTCAAGGACTAGCACAAGTATCTCTGTGGAAGTTTCGCAAAAAATTCCCGACGGTGAAACCTGAACTCTAAACCCTGAACCCTAAACCCTGAACCCTAAACTCCCTGAGTAGCCGTTGGGTCCCTCCGAGAAGCACCCACAGTCACAATAATTCACGGAAATGGAGCTCTCGTTATGTGTAGGGCTCCAAATAGCTCAATGTAGGTGCTATTTATAGACATTGGGACCCAATGCAGGTATTGTTTAAAGACATGGAGCCCCAGGGTTACCGGCTGATAGCAGGAAATGAACGAACCCAAAAGATCCTAAGTATCTACATGGCACAGTTCAAGTAGGCTTTCTATATGGGGTGAATTAGGAATACGGTTTGGGTTAGTAGCCCGTATATGGCTACTTAGGAGGCTTGTAGTATTATCTATGGGAATCTTAATGTTGAAGCAGCTTCCCGTTTCTTTTCCATTCTTTCCCTGCTAACAACCAGTACCTGGACCTCAGCGGTAAGTATAAGTCATGGCCCCAAACCCATCAAGATAGGGAAGAAGGCAATTCTGATATTTTTGGGGGTCCAAGTACCCAATCCCCCAAAGTATGTAGAGTAGTCGCCTTGTTTTGTCGTGTTTTGTGGTTTTGGGCCATGTGGGTACCTGCCGAAGGGGTCCAGATAAAACTTTGGGTAGGCACGAACTTCGATCCGCTGAATCGGGATCTGAGAGCCGTGTGCTGCCCCTGTTAGGGAGGAGGTGGGCCTAGGGTTTAGGTTTGTGTCCCTCCAATGTGGTAACTTTTTGGGTGTCCTGGTGGGATTTCTCAACAAAGAGATGCCAAAGCCCATGTGAAATTACGCTAGGGCCCAGGTACTTCTTGAAAGGTTTCCTCCAAATTTGGATTTGCCATCATCAGGATCCTAATCCTTGTGAAGCCTACAGACGAGGTCTTTGAGAACCAATTATGTTTCCTGGGTCCACATTCGATTTACGTGGGCCAACAGGTGGACTTGGAGGGTGTGTGGTTCATAAGCCGTCTTGACAAGGACAACGTATTGCCGGTGGCTTGTTTTTCTTGTCTGATAACGATAACGGCTGGAGGAATGAGGACTTCGAAAGGCAAGCATGCTAAGGGTTCATACAGGATTTTCTGGACGGGTGTAGGGTCTATGTTGATCTGGGCTTCAGAGCAGTGCAAGGAAAGGAGACTAAAGTGATCATGTTTAGGGTTTAGGGATCATAGTAGCGCGTTCCTTCGGATTGCTCGTCTGTATGTACTACATCCTACCTTTGGAGACACATGGAGATACCAATGACATCTACCCATGAATCCTCACCTATTATGGGGGTTGGCTGCAGGAAGACACTCATTGTTAGGCAGCCGCTGCCCGGAAGTTCTGAGCGCTAAGCCAAAATTCAATTTCTGAAGCCTCACCCTACATCCTTAACTGTAGACCCTAATGAAACCTTAGAAGCTTCCCTAAATAGAGGGACCCCAAAATAAACCGCCAAATACTATAGTCCTTCTTCTGGGGAGCTCAAAAGGCAGACCCCTAATTTCATGAAAAACAAATTTGGCAATACCTATCGAGCACTGTGCTTTCCGTAAAGCTTTGAGCTAGGAGGGTGGTAACAAGGCTAAATGGAAGGTCGACAAAATTATGATCTTTTTTGGTGTTCCCGAATACAACAACTCGAAAAATGGAGGGTACCCTCAAAAGCGGCCGAAGTCTTTTAATGCCCTAAACCCTAACCCAACAAAAACCCCAAGCCAGACCCCTTGTCTAAACCCCAAACCTTATAAACCCTAAACCCTATAAACCCTAAACCCTATAAACCCTAAACCCTATGAACCCTATGAACCCTATAAACCCTATAAACCCTAAGTCCTATAAACCCTAAACCCTATAAACCCTAAACCCTGTAAACCCTAAACCCTTAACCTTAAACCCTATAAACCTTAAACCCTAAACCTTAAACCTTGTCAGGCCTGAGGTGAAAGAGGAGCCTCCTCCGCCGCCAATGCCAGTCCAGGAACCGGAACCTCCGCAGACTGCTCGCAAAGGACCACGGTGGGGAGGTTTGGGTCTACTGCTTACCCTAAGGCTCAAAATTGCCTAAAGGCCTTTTATAGTATGGTCTTTGGACCCAAGAGCCTCATGTTATGAGTCCTTACAGCCTATAAGGTTTAAGGGTTAGGGATAGTTTAGGGTTTGGGCTTTTAGGGTTAAGGGCTTGCCTGTAACCCTGGCTACGGCTTATACTTGCTAATCGGGGGGGATAACTATTACCAAACTGTAGGTAATTAGGGTTATAGGTAGAATCTGGAGGTTTACGTTTGGGTCGCGGGGTTGGAGCGTAGGGTTTCCCATTGAGAGTTTAGGGTCTAGGGATTTTGGTGCGAGGGTTTACTGGGTTCAGGGCTCATTCTTTTTCTTTACATACTCGCAGAGACGGGGTAGTTGCAGCTGGTCTGCTAGCTTTAGTTTACAGTTGAGCTACAAGCCTGGAATATGCTGCTTCCACCTACAGTTTCGTCTGTTTGAATGTTGTAGTAAGCCTTCCGGTTCGTATGGCTCAGGCGTTTAGGGCTCATAGGCTTTACAAGACTTCGCGTCTAGATCTACAGGACGTACCTTTTTGGCTGAGACTTTAGAATTCACGCAGACCGAATGCAAGCCATGGGTTGATGATCAGAGGTTTGAGGAAAAGGCTTAATATAGGGGCCTACATAATTACTAATATTGTGGTTCCATATTCCTTCTATGACTATAGTATATGGTACCTCAATTGGACCTCAAAATGATATTGGTAATTATTTAAGCCCCTGTCGTAAATGTAACCCTAGTATTGCCAGAATATACCCCTATAATCCCTGTAGTCTCCATTTAATTTCCATTCCCCGAATATAACCCCAATATAACCTTAATGTAACCCCAACTAAACCTTAATATAGCCCCAATGGAATTGTTCAGGCCCCCCAAACCCTAAACCCTATTAGAGGGTCCATCATGTTTGTTTGGTCTTTGGCGCTTTTCTTGCTCAGCTTTCTTTGGCCTTTTGGGGTTTAGGGTTCAGGGTTTAGGGTTTAGGGGTTAGGGTTTAGGGTTTAGGGTTCAGGGACAAGCCTATTATAGGGGTTATATTTAATATCGGGATTTAGGGTTTAGGTTTCAGAGCCCTGAACCCCAAGCCTCAGCCCTTAATCTTAAACCCTAAACCATTATATATGTCGTTTATAGGGGCTTCACGGATCCAGTGTGGGTTTCTGGCAGTCATCAGCCTTGGCTTCCACCCCAAACCCCACACCCTGAACCCTAAATCCTAAACCCTCAGCCCTAAACCACAGACCCTTACAAGCCCTAAACCCTAAGCCCTAAGCCCTAAACCCGAACCCCTCAACGTGTCCTTCAATTACGGACCGTCATACAGGGACCAGTCTGTTCGGAGACCCTTGTCGACAGGTGAGGCTTAGGGCCTACCTGTAACCCCAATTACCTACAGCTTACGTAGGCGTATTCATTCGCAGGTGCAACCCATAAAACTTGAGGTGGTTGGGGTTACGGTTAGGGTTGATGTAAGGGTAACAGCCGTGGCATCCTCACACTCCCGGCAACCCTTTCTTGCAAGTTCTTGACGTGGCTTAGGGTTCAATTGGGGTGTACGGGTATCTTCACAGACCATTGGGGTACCCAGGAGCTGTAAGGAGGGCAGTGGAGATCCCCTTAAAAGGAATTTGTAGAGATGTTCTGAGACACTCACTTGTAGCGTCTCCGGGGGTCATTAAAGTAATGGTTAGTCTTTCCACATTGGAAACCACAAAGGGCCACAGTGTAAAGTTACAAGCTTCACCCTAGGGATCCAAATAGCCCAATGTAGGTAATATTTACAGACTTTGGGGCCCAATGTAGGGATTATTTGTATACATGGATCCCTAGGGTCAGCATTAATCCAATAAGGAACCCGCTCCCCAACTCGAGACCTGGAGAGGACCCAATCGGGACAGATTCGGCACAGGAGCCAGTGCTTTTAAAGGGTTGGGGTAGTGGAAACCCTAAACCCTAAATCCCAAACCCCTAAACCCCTGAACCCTAAACCTCTAAACCCCTAAACCCCATGGATTCCTGGGCTCTAATTTGTAGGGACTTTTTCAGCACCTTTCGCAACCTGGCATGAAGCGAACCGGAGCCCAAGGGACTAAAACAACGTGTGAGCGGTCCTCCGCCTAATATAGAATTAGAGCTCAGAGCTTAGGGTGTACTGTTAATCTGGCCCCAGATTCCCTGTATAACGTAGCATAGTGTACTTGAAACAGATGCCAACATGATGTTGGTAGCAATTCAGGCCCGAATATCACGTAGCGTCTGGGTCTGAGGTTTTAGGTTGCAAAGTAGGGTTTGCCAAAAGTTTGGGTTTAGGGCTTCTGGTAGGGTAAGACTTACTAGAAGTGCTGTCATTCAGGGCCTGGGCAGGCTTCCAATCATCAGAAGTTCCATGTTTAGGCCTCCGAGTAGGGTAGCAAATACCACGCATTTGGTGTTTAGAGCTTTGAGTGATGTAGGGGTTACTACAAGTTTGAGCTTTGTTTGACATGAGGGGCTACGGGACGTACCTTTATAGGCTCACCATTCTGCCGCTCTGCGGGCGGGATCTATTCGTGTGTTTTCTACACACCCAGCTTACCTTGTGTAGGGGTAACCCAAATGGGGCTGGCTTTTGGTTCCCACCTCAAATCCTCAAATCCTCTGCCTGGGGCTCCAAGTATAGAAATAAGAACTCAAGTCTATAGATAGTACCTACTTCGGGCTATTTCGGACTCTAGCCCAAACAATGAGGAATAAGATTTTGCCGAGATAGTTCCATGATGTATCATATAATTGGGGGATACTTATCATTAGGTTGCTTGGGGGGTTAATATCAGCCGCGACCCTCCTCCTACCCTCCATGAGCCCCTAAGTGCCCACTATTAGGGACCATATGGGTGGTTGTCCAAATTATGGTCCCTTTTTGGGTCCCCATTATAATACGGCACGTGATTTTGAATGTAGCTTGCCATACTCACCAGACGAAATATTAAGGCATGGTTGCAGGTTTGGGGCTCAGGGCGGAGGGGTTGGGGACTGATTAGGGTTTGTGGGGATGAGAGTCTACCTCAAACTCTTAGTTTCAGTACCTTGTAGCCACATCCTCAGTGAAACTCACCTAGCCCAAGTCAAAGCTAAGCTCCCCTAGACCCTGAACCCCTAGCCATGGGTTTACAGAAATGTCATGCAGGAGGCTCGGTTAAGAGCGCCGGTGCAGCTTCAGGCAACAGCTCGGATGGCAGGGCGTCGCCGAAGGCCGACCGACAAACAGGGCTTAAGGTTTTCTAGGGGACCTGGAAGCTTACTTGTGGCTAGAGTTCGACTTGTTGCGAGTACCTTTTGCTTGAAGTACGAGCAACTACCAGTATTATGACAGTGTGCTATCACCATCTCTGCTACGGGTCCATGGCTTTCATTTTAGAAAGAAGTTCGTCAAAATTCAGGAGCTTGAGGAACCCTGATCGGGGGAGGGGCATGTCGCGCGTATCTTGCCGCTATGGTTTGGGGATGCTTTCCGTTGGTTAGGTTTTAGGGTTCCTCAAACCAAGACCGTTTTGTCGGGAATCCCAGGTGTGCTTGGGAAACTATCTACAAGGCTGTGGCAACCGCAGGAAGTCAATGGCACTTCACAGCGCTACATACCTGAGACAGTCCAAGGCTAGTAGAGAAGCTCGACAGGCAGAAAATGCTAAACCCTGCAGCAAACAAAAGATCTCACCTTGTGCAAGCCCCCCAAGATTTGCATGTCTCATGTATGCCTCTATGTTCATGTGCAGACAGAAGAGGGAATGTCAGTACCTTGAATAGGGCTGAATTACCATTGTCTTACCTGTAACCCCGCTGACAAGTACCCGTTTACCTGCACGTGCCCTTTTCAGCGCTTGCGCTCTTAATTTCAACTTCGGAGCCGCGCAACTTGCTGCGAGTTACTAGGGCCCCAAAACGAATCCTGAAGGCCATGGACCTTCAGATCTTTCCCCTAAGGGTCCAAGTACTCAATAATCATATACTTACCCAAAACCTGTACTATAATCACTACTACCCAAATCCCAAGTACCTAACTATTGGGTCCATGGACCCTCTGGGTTTCATGATGCCCCTCAGTATGACGATGTACTTGTTCGTTGTTGGCAGGGGATGGAGGACTTAATCCCTCAAACCCTAGACTATACCAACTGTATGGTAATCTCAATTTTACTTTCCAAGTCCCTCCCTACCCGGCACCAGCAAGTTTCAGGTCCCACAGGTGCCGCCGATGCTGGATCTTCAACGTCTGCCATCGAGGGATGACGATGCGAGGCAAGTCTATGGCAGGTGCTTTACCCATATTGGGGGTCATATTGGGCTTATAATGGGATAATGGAAAAGAAAATGGAAACTACTGGGATTATGGGGAATTATACAGGATTCATGTAGGATGTTCGATGCTTCAATGCGGGGGCCTGGATATACTCGCTTACTATGGTGCTAGCTACTGTGTACTTGAAATTTTGGTAGAGGATTCTTCAAGCAGACCCGAAACAATATAGGTAGTCGCGTAGGCCCCTGTACTACTCCGATAGTTATTGTTGAAGTGCTGTTAAGAATATTATGTTGCATTTGTATTGCCTGAGGGTTGAGGGTTTATGGTTTGGAGGGGTAGAGTGTCTAGCCTTTGAGAGGCTTAAAAGTCAGTGATGTAAGAGTTCATTAGATTGCCTAGTAACTGTCGCATGTTCTACAAATTCTTCCCAGTCTTAGGTTCATTCTAAACATTCTAAACCCTAAACGCTAAACCAGATCCCTGAACCTCTCTCCTCATGACTGTTTTTTGGGGAATCCTTGTGCAAGTGTAGAAAGGATCTTCAGCTTCTGCAGCTTCTTGGTGCTGTTAGATACACAGGCCGACATACGTATCAATATCTTGGTTCCAGGTCCCTATATATGAGGGTTTCCCAAATTTAGGGGTACCCTTTTGGGTGGTCCCCATATTAAAGATGATCGTATTATCGGGGTACCCTTATGTAGGGAAACTACCATATAGTTCGGGCTTAGGGTATCTGAAGCGGACTTCCAACTTCCAAACGACACTGAGAATTAAAAGGATTAGGACCAAACGTTTTTTACCCCGACCTCACTGACAAATGCATGTGAGCCATAATCTAAACTCCTTAAAGAGGGTTATATCGGGGATTCAAAAGGGAGTATAAGAGGTTGAGGGAGATACTGGGAGCTAAGACAAAAATGCAATGGGGCGTTCTGATTATCAACCCCCCCCCCTCTCCCGCGAACAAGTCGGGATTCCAAATACTCCGGGGTCGCCCGATCAAATTTCGGCAAACTTGTTTGGAGAGGAACTCATAAACCCTGAGCCCTAAACCCTGGAAAAGAAGACTCCCTTCTGGGCTCAGAGGGACTCTGATCTTCAGGCCTAAGGCGTGGGATATACCTGCAGATAAAACAATATCATTCTTGTTTCCAGATCCTAGGGTCCATGCCTGCCAGGGCCACGATTATTCCGTACCCTTTTTATTTTAATGGCCATTAGTCCGTTCAGGCGGTCTGGGTATACTACCCCCCAGCAGGAATCATAGCTGTTTGAATAAGCTTCAGAAGACATGGACGGTTTCTGGCATGGAAAGAATCTGAGAGCCGGAACTGCTTTCTGGACAAAGGGCTCTAGGACCCAGATCTCCAGGCTTGAGGCTTGGGATATATCTGCATTTTGAAATACTATTTTGTCTTCAGATCAGAGCATGGACCGTGCCTGTGTTGTTATCAATCCGTTCAGACCAAATTTCGCTCATTTTTCATTTTCCTTATTCCGTTTAGGCCTAATTTCGCGCTAATACGACCCCATTCACTAATCAGACCCAACATTGTGTAGACTTCTGTATCCCCTTTCCGGGGGGCTGAAGTGGCTTCGGTATCCCAAGTGGTGGACATTTGCCACGATATTTCTACGCTTCAAGATGAATCATTGCCCTAAGGGTCCAAATAGCCCAATGCAGGTGATATTTGTAGATTTTAGTTAGGCCCAACGTAGGTAATTTTTGTATGCTGGCACTCCTAGGTTTTGTTAGATGAAAGTTTCGTTTTGTCGCCATTGATCATAGGAAGTCTACGACTAGGTTCAAGACCCTGTAGCCTAGAGCTTTTCTTGTACACTATTGTGCCAAGCTAACATGAGGTTCCATGCAGCTTCCTGATAAAAGGGCCCTAAAGTCCAGAGCCCATTCAAAGAATCTTGAGCCCTAATCCCTGAAGCCTACATACCCTAGATGTACCTACACCTGCCTGGTGGCATTGTAAGCCCTAAAGGCCCTAAAGCATACATACCCTATTTTGCTATCCCCTTTTGAAGGTCTAAACCCCTAAACGCTTGACCCTAAATCCTTAGCCGTAAACCTTAAACCCAAAACACTAGACCCGTAAAGCCTAAACCCTAAACCCTCTGAAGGTCTGAAGTCTCATCGCCTCGCTCACCTAGTTCTCCGACGTCGCCTCGTGAGCATCTCAACCTTGGGTTCAGGGCTTTGGTTTAGGTTTTACGGGTTTTTAGGGTTCAGGGGTTCAGGGTTGAGTATTATATGCGTTACTGTCAACCTTGGGGAACGGAAGATAAAATGGAAACTACTGTAACTGTAGCGGAGACTCAAACGGAAACGCACATGCAGCATGAAGCGCAACCTGGGATTATTACAGGCATGATATAGCGTGTTTATACGAGCAGTCATAAAAAGGGGCAGTAGTAATAGCAATGGTAATTTTACTAGTGACAGCGAGAGTACTGGTAGTCATAGTACTTTTAGGATTCTGCAAGGAGACCTTCTTTCAAAGTTAGGTCTATCCCCCCTACAGTACAGTTATAGCCCCTACACATGGAGGTAACAGTGCCTTGATGTACCTACAATAGTGTTTTGTGGTACCCTTGACAGGTTGGGGCATTGACCGCAGTTTAAAGAGATACCCAAGTGCTTCAAAGTTTCTGAAGTGAACAGGAAGCATCTAGGAGTCTAAAGATATTCTGGTGGCTGAGGGGGGCAGGGATTATTTGGCTTTGGGTGGATGAGATTTGAGCTTTTAGTTAAGGTACTGGTTGCTTTACGGCTTAGGGTTTATGATATAGGACTGATTGGATCTAGGCTCTTGACGGTGTTGGGGCGTACGTGTCGCGTACTTGGCCGACAGCGAGATTTCAGCAAGAGAATCGATGTACCCCTGGGTGCAACAACTTCATCTCCACTTCTTTCTCCCCCACCTAAACATCCAGACTGTTGAAATGAAACTCGATGATTTATGGGTTTAGGGTTATAGTCCCCCTTAAGTAGCTAGAATATGGGGTATATGGGGATCTTATTGTACTATACCCAGAGCCATATTCTATCTACTTAAGGGGGACTATAGAGGTACCGGGCTGGTTTAAGAATCCGGGTTCAAGGGTTTAGGGGTTCAACAACAGCCCCTGTACAGTTTAGGAGCTTCGAACCTACGGCTTGGGAAATGTGGGCAGTATACCTACTTGGAGGGTCAAGGTGAGTAAGTATATGTATAACCCCTATATGCCATATAGTAACTCAAATTATCCCCATTATTAACCTACTTACTAAGCCCCCCCGACCCTCCAAGTAGGGCCCGCATGGTCGGCAAGAGAAGGATCGCTACAGTCATCCTTAGCTGTAGGACAATGTACGTAGTGCGCATCTGGGATCCCCATGTTTAACTTTTAGGAGGCTTTGCCGGGTCTAGTTGGAGGGGGGGGCTCAGGGCATAATTATGGGGTGTAGGGTTTAGGGGATAGGGTTTAGGCAGTAGGTGCCTACCTCAGATGCGTCGGCTATCTGTTAGCGAGTCCTGCTGGGCTTATATTTTTTATGATTTCTTGTCAGTTCCACCCTACTGCATTATCTTTGGGGGCTGTGCTTCAGGCTAGCTAGACCGTCAACACCCTAAGAGAGTATAATAGCTTACATTGTATCAAATATCCCGCAAAAGCCTGGTGCTAGACGTTCCCAAAAAAGATTCACAACTAGTGAGAGAACGTGTGTGACACTGCGCGGGGTCGGAGGTGTTGGGACCGAATTGGCGGAAACCCATACATAATTCCGAGCCAAAAACATAGAAGGGTTTACACGGACACCTCACTGTCAAGTATGCTGAGTCTGTCCTGCTGGAGCCGAAAACCTCTGCCCTATTTCTCAAGCCTGAAGCCTAAACCTTCAGACCGCTGCAGCTCCTGTATGTTACCTGGCAGGCCAACCTTTGTCCAGGTTTCAGGCCACTGGACACTTGGCACAAATATCGGGCTTCAGGGTTTTGTGTTTAGAGTAGAACTCGGAATTCGTAATCACAAAAGATAGAAATTGGAATCCCCAAAAACACATAGACCACAGCTACAACGACCCGCCAGAACAGGAGTTCTATTATGGAAGCTTGGTTCGTGGCTCTTCATGTCCATGTGGGTATTTCTATAGTGGCCTTTTCCTGGGAAACTTCATTTTGCTGTGGTCGCCCGTGGTGACGTCGACATAGGTTCATTAGTTCAGGAGGAGATTGGAGCAAGAGAATCCAGATAACCCATAGTCTAAACTCTTTAAAGGGAGTTATATAGGGGACTATTATAGTTAGGGGATATTAAGGGCGATATTGGAAATCTAGACCTAAGCCCTTGGGTTATCAGGGGGGCTATTAGCTCAGCTGATCTTTTCCTGATGCATGTTCCGGCAGCCCTCTAATATGCCACATGGCCTGGTGACCTCTTTACCCCCTCTCCCTTGTATTGTAGGGTTTAGGATTTAGGGGTTTTGGGTTTATTCCTTCCCCCATTATATTAAACCACCCCCCCCCCCCGTAAAATTATTTTTTCCGCAGACATTTTAATATACCACAATGGGAATGTTTAATATGAGGGGGGTAGGGGCGGGGGTTATATTCGGGGAAGGGATTGCTCCAAGCTCGAGGGCAAAGATCTCCAGACATGGAAGCTTTAGGCTAGGTAGCAAGCACAATGCAAGCACTGTGCTTAGTACCCGAGACCCCAGAATTTGGTATCTGGGTTGCATTCACAACCTCCGTGAAAACCCCAGGGATTTGAGGTCTAGGGTTTTTCCACTGCAAAATTTCTAAGCTCATCAAGGCGGATAGTTTCCGCCAGAGTTCTCAGCGCCAAGAAAGACCTTTTTTATAAACAAAAATGCATGCAGCCCATTAGCAACAACGAAACTTTGAAAAAGCAATCCCGGTCGGGTTTGGTCAAGCCCCGTCTGTTCAGGGAGATTGCAAGCTTATCTCAGGAAAGTTCAATGGACAGGGACAGGGATTGTACAGAGCAACTCTGATGAAAGAGGGCAGCATAGAGATGGAGAGTATGATGCAGGGATGTTCCATAGCATAGCGACCGGGATTAGCTGGGCTTGTTGTTGCTATAGTAGTTGTTGGTTTGTGCTTGTGTTTGAAAATTTCATAACTTTCATCTCCGGAGCACTTGGACCCTTCGAGGCCTCAATCTCGGCTAGGGTATCAGTGCATGTTCTGTCGGTCCATGAACACCTACCCTGCCCGCTGCCAAGGAAGAAAAGCAATGCTGATGCGACTCAGCATGAAACTTTGCAAGCTGCCGGCTTTAGCTTGGATACTGCCTGCCCCCCATAACGTGCCCCACATTGCAATTGTAGTATTGTTCTGATTTTAGTACGCGTCCTAACTCTGACTCTTACAAGGGCGGGACAATATCTAAGCTGTAGTGTTCTGCTACCTGCGCTTGTTGTCTCCCCAAGCTTTAGCTTTTTGCCCGGCCATCTCAGTCACCATTCAAGGGCCTCAAGTGTTGTGGTCAAGGCTGTCTTTTATAGAAACCTGAAATTCAATGATAGAGGTCCGTTTGCCTAGGGGTTCAAGTGCCGTTGCCGTCCAAGTGCCCAAATCATAGGGCTCCAGGCCCAAAATGCCATGATCTCAATGTTGTCTGGTGCATAAAGCCCGAATGTTTGGTACTATTCGTGTATATTAAGGTACCCTAAACCCTAAACCCTAAACCCTATTCGTGTATGTTACGGTTGTACTTGCCCGGGACAATGACTCCAGCTCCCCCAAGTAATAGCACATGTGCAGCCAGTGCACCATGGGACCCTTTTGGGAGCAAGGGCTTTGTACAACCAAATATAGGGTTCATATGAGCTATAGTCTAAACTCCTTAAAGGGGGTTATATAGGGGATTACATAGGGGACTACCTTAGGGGAGATTAAGGGGGATACTAGGAGTTTAGACTATGGCTCATATAGGGATTATATTAGGGTTATATTGGGGTGATATATTGGGATAATGGAAAATAAAATGGAAACTACTATATTATAATAGGGTATAGTTTAACCCTAAACCCATTATTGCTCTCTCTCCCATAAAATCCGTGGGATGGGGATTCCTCAATGGCATTCAGAGGAAGGGGGTTGCCCGAAACCCCGGAGATCCCAGGGCGAGAATGATCAAGATGAGGCGGGCGCCATGGCAGCCGCATGTTCTGGGGTGAAGGGTTTAGGATTTAGGGTAATGAGGCCCTGATGCAAAAAGGGTGTAGACCCCAAGTATGGTCATTATGAACCAATTTACTGAGCCCCGGTGACCCCCCAAGTACAGGAAGTACCAGGGAAGGGTTCCAGGAAAGGTCGAGGAATCCATTTAGGCCCGCCCCCCGAAGATCGCACAAAAATGATGGTATTGTGCTGCAATCTCACAGACCATGACAAAACTGCCTTTGCAGAGGGTTCCACGGACCCGGACAGTGCTAATGAGGGCAAGGTCCATATAAGTACAGCTTTCCCTCGTGGTCTATGTTCACGCAAAGGCACCTTGCGCAGCCTAAAACCATTTGCAAGCCTGGATCTGTGTAAATAATGATCCTCTAAAGACAGTCAATTGATACACCTACATATCCTTCAGAAGCGAACTCATTCTCGCCCAACCACTGAAAAAGGTATCGTACATAAGATTGGGACCAATTCGGGGGAAGGATTCCTCCCTGCCCAGCGTGAAGAGATGATAGGGTTCAGGGTTTTCATATTGCCGAAATCAATGTCAAAGGGGTTGGTGCAAAAGTCATTATGGCAAACCTCCAGCTGAGAATCCTGCATTGGGTCTCGATATACATAAATACATAAGCCTCTACTACGCCACACATAACTGCGGATGGTCCCCATGTGGAAAGTCCACTGCTGTACGCGGTGCTAACCATGCTTCCGGCCGTGGAACCTTCGGTCCCTTTCCCTAAGGGCCCAAGTACCTAATAATCATAATATACTTACCCAAAACCTGTACTATAATTACCATTACCAAAATCCCAAGTACGTAATTCTTGGGTACATGGACCCTCTGGGTTTTTAGGGCTACCTCTTCTCAGGATCATAGCCTATGTTCGTGCGGGCAGGACCGTGGGCGAGATGGCCTCCACGCCCCGCGCCTCCACGCCCAACAATGACAAGCAGCAGTGAGTTTGCGCCGCTGATCTGCTGGTATCCAGCGAGGGTACCTTTTCCTTCTAAGGGGCGTTGGAATTGAGGGTTTATAGTCCCCTTTAAGTAGATAGAATATGGCTTTGGGTATATTATAATAAGATCCCCATATACCCCATATTCTATCTACTTAAGGGGGGCTATAGGGTTTAGGGGCACTAAGGGTTGAGGAAACCCACTAATGCAAGGCATGGTCGGGTTGGCATTGCGACCCTTGGACTAACGGAGTAACAACGGCAACAATTTCAAACAGCAACTCACTTCCTCATATAACCTTTGTATAACCTTATACGGTAGTTTCCATGAATAGGGGGGAATTCTATATAGACCCGAAAATACTATAATCCTCATTCTGCAAACCCCCCCAAAACAAGGGACCCCGAGTTCGGTGCAACCTCCATGTAATCCTGTACTTACATCACTTATATAACCTACAAAGGGGATTTTGGTAACCCCAACCCCAAAAAAGAGGACCCTACAACCATCACATGATAGTCATAGGGTCCTAATTTTGGGGGTCGGGGCTACCAGCATCCTTATAGAATAGCTGCTATTAGCCCTTATGTAACCCGAGGAACACGCCCTAAACCCTAAACCCTAAATCCTAAACCCCAACCCACAGGAACATGGTAAGAGCGGGTTGCCAAGGTTGGCTCATTTTGCGGGTTCTGCTTTTAGCAGACTCAAAAGGTTCCGCAAGGCCTGGGACAAAAGTGTACTTAGGTCATAGGGACGCTTTTGTGGGGATTTTTCCTGGGATTCACAGGGTTATATCGGGTTAGCTGCCGCTTAGGCCCAGGGGACATTAGTAAGTTTTAATCGGGGTTCTAAGCAGGGAAACCCTGATTACCGGACTTAAAAGCACACCCACGAAGCCCTCTGGGCCTTCAAGAATTAGGGTATTGATTGGGCCATGCTCTCTCACAGTTACTGGCCTTAGGGTTAGGGTTTGGGGTAAAGGGATCTTATCATACCGACTGGCATGCCCTAGTACCCATTGTGGCTATTGTTACTGCAAGCGTGATAGACCTAAGGTACAGTATTGATGTCAATAAATGGAATGCCTGGGGTTAGCCCCCCACCCAGTAATGGAGATGTACCTCAGACTTGTCCTTGTGGCCACTATTAGTGAATTTCTTACTGGTGGTTGTAGGGAATCAGGGCTTATTTTACCTATCCCTATATAACCCCTACATATAATGTATTCCCATATTCCCTATAAATCCCCACTAAGACGGGTGGGGGGGGGTTTATGGCGGGATTATATAGGGGGGCTACTATAGGGGTTATGGGGGAGTACTAGGACTTTAGACCGTAGCTCATGTGTAGTTCGAGGATTCCCCCAGCGCGCCCAGGATGCAACATTGCCGAATGTGCAGACCGGTAAAGTTGTAGGTTTAAGGGTTTAAGGGTTTAGGGCTAAGGGTTTAGGTTGAAGGGTTTAGGATTCGGGTTACCTGTAGTTGTATCCATCCGCTCCGTTGCAATAAGCTGTCCTACCCGCAAAGTCATGAAGATCAGCCGACAGGCTGTCAAAACAGAATGTTTGGCATTGAGAGATGGTTTGTCGTTGAGGGGGTTACTATGAAGTTGTTGACCCGCAATGGCCCCACGAGTTCTGAAAGCTCATAGTGTGGTCCCGACATGTGCCCAGATGGCGGAACCTCCAATTTGTTTAGACCGGCTGGTGTCCTGAAGGAGTTGAGAAGGAACGAATGCCTACAATGCTTGACCTGTTTCAAGTTGGTCCGACTACGATGAGTACAATGTCATCGGGATGTGAGCTACGGACTAAAGTTAGGCTAGGGGGACTTATAGGGGTATGTATAGGGAGTCTAGGGGGTAACCTTCAAGGAATATACAAGACTCATGTACTCTTTGTATCTTTCTATTTTGCTGAACATTAGGAACCAGGGTACCCCTATTGCTGTATTACGAGGGGGTTCCTGGGGAACCTAGATTACAATGCAACAGGCATGCGGCAGTAGGTAGTAACCAGGCAGTAGTGTTTGTCAGCTTTGGGAAAGTTTCTTCTTGCACGATGTTTGGGTCTGTGAGATAGCGAGACGCCACAAAGGATGGATGAACTCCTGCACAGCTTTGTAACAACAATAGGAACTACAGCAACTTAGGCAAGATTTCCTTCCTCAACAGTAGAAGGTATGCATGGTTCCTGCTTGACCGATCACAAGGAAGCCAGCCCCACAAGCGGGATCCACTCAAGTGCTCCCCGCTGACGGGCCAGGTTCTTGAACATCGCAACGCATGGAATCCTAAACTAGATCTGACCTGGCATTTAGGGTTTGGCGCTAAGGTCCGTGTTGACAGTTCCTTAATGTAGGCAACGAAACGGTGAGCATCTTCCTCCGCATGAAAACGCATGTTTTCATCAGGGGGCTAACTGCCCCACACGACCCTTCATACGCAAGCATCCTGCATGACTTTGGTATCTTGAGCTGCCACGTTAGGCGATGTATAAGGTTCGTGTCATGAGGGACTCGGCTTATCAACTGCACCAGGAGTCATGACTGGGCGATGCGTAGTCTTTCAATCCATCCCTGCACATGGCGGTTCCCCTCAGGGGTTCCTTTTGGGGCATCTATAATGGAGACTATTTAGAAGATATTTTGGTGATAAAGGTCTCCTCATCTCTGGAAACTCCCATATTGACTTAATCCGTCCTGCTGAAATGCAAAGATAACGTAATCATACGTGAGCGTTCGCTATAGTAGGGAGGCGTGGGTGTTTTAAAATAGAGCGAGGACCCTGAACTTTAAACCGTGTGAGATCAGGGACTGTAACTGAAGATAACTCAGGGGGTTCCCAAAATTGGGGGTACCTTTTTGGGGATCCCCATAAAATGGATTATAGTATGTCGAGGTCCCTATTAAGAGAAACTACCAACTGAAGGCAGCTTTAATCTGAGCACACCTGCTTTGGCATCGTCTCAGAAGCAGGTTCTGAGGACGAACGGCTCAACTAGACCTCCCAAATACACATAGGTTATCATCGCCCTTAACCTTAAGATAACGATTATATACGCTATAACTACCGCAAAGGAATGGATACATGGGTTATTACTACCCCGAAAGAATTGGTATATGGGCTAATATACTACCCCAAAATAATTGGAATTATACTACCCCAAGATAATGGGTATATGGGCTATTACTAACCCAAAATGATGGCTAAATGGGCTATTAGTATGGGTATTTGGGAGGCCCAGGTAGGCACTTTCAACTCTTTGTTCGCGAGCAGGCACAGTGAGCGGCGATGTCCTTGAACATTGATAATGCTGACAAACTTTCATGGGTAGTTCTCAAAGGCTTGTTTCTTATCCTACTTCTACCGCTTGTTGCCCTTAACCCCAAATTTCTTTAAGCAGGTGCGAGTTGCCATTGAATGTTATATACCCTGTATTATAACCCCAATATACTATAGTAGTTTCCATTTTCTTTTCCATTATCCCTATATACGCCTATGCTATAACCCCAAAATACTATAGTGGTTTTCATTTTCTTTTCCTGTATAATAACCTCAATATACTATAGTAGTCTCCATTTTCTGATCCATTATCCTTATATACCCCTATATTATAACCCCAATATACTAT
>CAJNIZ010047527.1:13458-39760 GCA_905231905.1 Symbiodinium pilosum | reverse complement strand
CCGCAATATACCATAGTAGTTTCCAGTTTCTTTTCCATCGTCCCTATATAAGCCCAATATACCATAGTAGTTTCCATTGTCTTTACCATTATCCTAGAACCTTAAACCCTTAACCTCAAACCCTTGACCCTAAAGAGGGTTCAGGGCTCACAGCGCAGAAGCGCCTCTACAGTTCGAAGTTGGGTTCCTGTACCGGTTATGTAGGGGTTTTTAGTGGGTTCTATATGAGATATATAGGGGTTATTAGAGTTATAAAGGGATCATGGACAAGAAAACAGAAAGAAACCTTTGCAAACTATGAACCACGAGCTCACATTCGATTCCGCAGTTGTCTGATGGCCCTGAGTATATACATAGATTAGAGGTACTGTGGAGCTGGAGAACTGGGCTATTATTCGAGATCCCATACACCGTTTGATACCCTTGACGTATGAGTTTCCTCCAGAATACACAGATGAGCACCTCACGAAGATCTTTCTCTGTTGCTAGCATATTGGGGGGGCGAAGGGAAAGCTGAATCGTACATGTAATTCTTGCTAGATCTTGCTACTGGAAATCTGGGTTCTTGCCAGCAAGCCATCCTTCTTGCCTGTCCGTCATGTATTCCTCAGGAGGACGCCCCACCCTGTAATTGTCGTATACCGGGAATATATAAGAGGACCCCAACATAATAATCACCATTATTCCTTATAGCCTTGCTGGTTGGGCGGTGGTCCAGCTAGTGTATTCCATTCATACTGCATCGCAAGTAAAACTCAATAATCATCACCCCCTTGAAGAGCATCGTATTGACATTGGATGTCCTTGCAGGGTTTAGGGGCACAACATCGGGGACTGAAGCTCATGACTCTGTTGAGTATGTTGGTCTCAAAGCTGAAAACAAGATACCTCCGGGACCCTCAAGATAGGTTCTGCCCCCTTACTTCTCTCTATCCCGTATATGTCAGCTGTCTCTGTGGGTAGCCCAGGTTTTGAAACCCTAAGCCCTGCGCCCCATGTAATCCTTTACTCCCCGTTTTACAGGTCCGGAGGGTAAAGCCTTGTCATTCTGAGTAACCACTGCACCCTAAACCCTAAACCCTAAACCCTAAAACCCTAAACCCTAAACCCTAAACCCTAAAACCCTAAACCCTAAACCCTAACGACCACCTCCCCAGCTCCCCGCGCCAGGTGCTGACGATGGTAGCTTCAAGATATGGGACACTGGGCCGAAGTTCAAGGGAAAGGGTTTAACCCAGACCTGTGATTAATCAACCCCCTCCCCTTCATTTGAGCTATAGTCTAAACTCCTTAAAGGGGGGTTATATAGGGGATTATAAAGGGGACTACTCTAGGGGTTATTAAGGGGGATACTAGGAGTTTAGACAGTAGCTCATTTAGGCCCTTAGAAGGAGGGGGCTTATTCATCATGGGTCTACAGTAGGGTTTAGGGTTTAGGGCTCGGCTTCCTAGGACCCTGGACCCCAAGTATTAAAAGGGATCTATCAATTAAGTAGGTCCTATTTCTAGGTATTTGGTCTTCATAGAGGCTACTTCGTATCTAGGTAGGGTTTAGGGTTTTTTTTTCTTGAGGCTGGGATTGTGTTGCAAGTTTCCCTGAGGTTCACCATCGCTGAATACCATGGCATGGCATTGACATGTACAGTCCCCCTTACATAAGTAGATAGAAGATGGGTATATTATAATCAAATCCCCATATACCCCGCATTCTATCTAGTTAAGGGGGACTATACCCTAAACCCTAGACCCCATATTCTATCTACTGAAGGGCGACTATACCCTAAACCCTAAAACCTAAACCCTATATTCTATCTACATAAGGGGGACAAGAAGCCTAACCTTCCGTGCATCATGATTCCGCATCGCCTCAACTCCTCGCTTGCCACATGGCCGAGACCCAAATAGATTCCAAAAAGTCCTCAAACCTTAACTGGGTCGCTGTTAGTGCATACATCGTAAATGATATTATGGTTTCCCCCAATTGAGTAACTTAAGTTAAGTTCCTTAACAGCAACCCAGTAAAGCCTGAGACATCCTCAACTCTCTCCACTCCAAGCGTCTGGAGCTTGCATCATGAAACCCTTGAGAAGTCGTGCATCACAGCCCGTCTAAAGCTCGAAAACCCACAGCCTTGAAAATTTTGGGCAGGGCTCGAGCGTCCCAATCGCCCGGGATTTAGTTATGAAGCGCACAGCGCCCAGGGGACCCCAATACCAAACTTCTAATGACAGTAGCTTGTTTTTGAAACTTTGGAAAGCCTGTGACTCATATATTCCAAGAAGATTCCCATATTCTCAGCGAAACCTTGACCGGAGTTTGCGAATCGTATCGCCCAGCCGCAGCAATTGAGGGATGAGCCCCGGCAAGGGTAAATGGGGCCTTGTCAAAATGAGGTACCCTGAGCGTTCCTATAGGTCCATGTAGGGACTAATTACAAGGACGTTGTAACGGTCCCCCGAAATGATGGCAGACGACTTGACTTGACTTTGCAAGAATCACTATCAAAACTGTCTGGGCCACAGTGAACATCACTGACAAGAGCTCAGCAAGGGGCATCCATCTTTTCGGGGCACCCTCGATACTTTCGCCTGTGATGGCTCAAGAACCAAGGCTCTTCAGAAATATCTTGGTTGCTGTGAAGGAACTTAAGCTAAGTTATCAGATTGTGGGTATATAGGGTTTAGGGAGTAGGGTTTGGGTTGCGATTCTATTGGTATATGGTGAAGACTAGGGCTTCCTTATTATAGTGTTTTTGTGTAGGTTCCTGAACAGCAACCCACATATGCGCGGTGAACTGTTTCTCTAGGCCTCCAGTTACTTTAGCTACATAGCCTAGTAGCCTACTGTTTAGTTAGCTGGGAGCCCTAGGGATTGTCATGTTATGAGCTTTGTTGAAGGTAGAGTCTGCGATAGCTCACATGATTCAACAACAAGGGAGCGCCACAGATGAATATTAAGTGTTCTATATAAGGCTCATCTTGGCTGCCCTGCTGAAAAGCTCTGACTCTGTCTTTGGCCAGGTGCTGCAGAAGTGAAGAATTCTGATATATTCTGATGCTTCTCGTGCCATAACTTTGTTCTAGGGATAGTAAACCCAACCTCAGCACCGTAAGGTTGGCTTGGCCGCATGATCCGGTGCAGAGAATGCATAGGGCATAGTTTCCCTCAGCCTGAAGAATTTTCGGCTGATTTCCCCAAAGCCCCTTTCTAAGCCTTGCTGGTCTCCAAAGGCCGTCTATCACGCGCCCGCGAAGCATACAGGCCTAATAAGAATGTAGGCATGCCTCGGCAGCGACCCTGGTAACTGCCCGCAGGGTGGATGTTCAACTAGCCTAAACAGCCTGAAGCCCCCTGACCTTCAACCCTAAACCTCTACAAGCCCCAACCACAAACCCTAAATTCTGAACCCTGAACCCATTTGCCCTGCTGCCACGAATCGAACCCAGGATACACGGCACGTCGCTGCAGGCATGGACCCCCTTTATGCATCCTACTGATGGAAGGGGTTCTAGAAGCAAGGTTTTACGTTTTTGCTGTATGTGCTGGAACACACCTAGGGCCTAAACCTTTCAACCCTAAACCCTTATACTCTTCAGCCCTACGCCCTAATCCCTTGAACACGGAATGTTTGTCATGAGAGCGGGGGGTTCCCTTGCTATTCACGGCACGTGGAGCTCGGAAAGCAACCTATTCATTTGCTTCCTTACTAGTGCCTGCGCAACAGGTCTGGGATTTAGGGTTTAGAGTTTAGGGTTTAGGCTGATTCGGTCAGAAAAGCGTGGACCGCTTATACCGTGCCAGTTGCGCAATAGGGTTCATGTTGTGTACGTTTATGATTTCTTGTCAAACCCTAAGGGTCCAAGGACCCAAATAATGGAGTTTTAGGGCCCTACTTCTCTGCCAGAGGGTATGGTGTTATCCATCCAGTGTTGCAATGTCCTCCTCTAGTAGTCAACGTTCACTCCCCTCCGTTATCGATATTCTTTTAGTGGTGTCAACTTCGGCATTCATTATTTTGCGGTGGGTAGGAGGGGATCACAAGAGGAGGGGAGCAACATGGAAGCCCACGAAGGTTTTTTTGGAAGGGCCAAAGTTTGCAACAGGACCCTTTTCATGCCGCCAGATTGGTTCCAGGAGCGTATAGGTATATGCCAGATGTTGCTCTTTCGTAGCGCAGTTACCCGTGATTGCCAACGCCCTCGCCTTCCACCTGCCACCTGTGACCTTTGGGGGTATGGGGTTTAAGTTATTAGCCCGCAAGCCCTAAACCCTTGAACCCTGGCCCTAGCCCCTAAGACAGTGACGAAACAGACACCCAAAGCCAAGCGTGTGGGCTAAAGCGTAAGCTGAAGCAGGAAATAGAAACCCAGCTACTTCTTTTGCGTAACGCAGGCGCTAATGTGCATCAACAAAATCTTTTGTGGATACATTACGCTTAAAATCAAGTCAGCAAGTCTTACAGTTCCCCCCCCCCCACCCCATTTTTCCAATGATGCACAGGGACTTGCATGTAGGTAACCCTAAACCCTAGGCCATCCCAGCCCCAAAAATCCTGACACTCCAGAGCCCTACACGCTATACTCCTCAAATCCAAAGGCTCTTCCTTGCACTGTATTATATTGGACTATACTATACTGCACTGTAGGAGACTCTAACCCATACTGTACTATACTATGCCATGATGTATCATGTACTATATCAAACATCAGAGTCTAAACTAGTCTCCTTTTGGCGACTTGCAACTCAGCCGCCATGGCCAGAAGCTCCGCAGAAAGCGACTCACAGACCTTTGAATATACTTGATCGTGCGATGAAGTCGGTAGAGAGCCTCGTTGCGTGGCTCAGCCGGGACCTTGCCATTGCTCTGCAAACTTTCATGGCCTGTCTGACTCGCAAGTGGCCCTTGGACAAATGCGCGAACAAACTAGCTGGGTGGCAAGTGGAGCGCCACTGCGGAAGGACAGGCGGTTTTTGGACAGCAGTGCCCGGCAGTTCTTCGGCAGCGATGGCCGCGACAAGTCGCAGCGTTCAGGCAGAGGCGCCGAAGGCATGTTGTCTGCCTGGCACGAGGCAGTGCCCGCTCTGACAAAGGCTTTCGGCGAGGGCACTTCAAGCTTCATGGCGGCCTTGGGGCGCCTTCCAAAAGCCGGGCCTTGGGCTCTGAAAGAGATCTGCAGCTACCTTGGTGTGCCCACTCACTCCAGTTACATGGCCGAGGAGATTCCCTTTGGTCCTGGTGCCGAGAAGGGTGCCAGACTTTTCTTGCAGCTTCAGGACCACTTCCTAGATGGAACCAAGGCTCTGCGCAAAAGGCTTGAAGACTGCATGCTGCAGCACTTCCTGGGCTTGAAAAGCAAGAGTGACTTGGACTACTTGTCCGTGGTAGACATCGAAATCTTCTTTTGCTATGACTATAGTTACGGGGGAAGATTGGCGGCGCCTGGAGCAAGGGCTGGGCCAGGGCCAGAAACAGAAGCACGCGTGCTGCTAGGCCGTGAAAAAACTTGGCCGGTGCACTGAGCAAGAAATCCTCCAGAGGCTGCGGGCGTACGTAGATCGCGAGGAGCTGGACAAGCCCGAACAACCCCTGAACAAGCTTTGTGGGTATTACCGGCCCAAGCTGCTTCAACAAGGCTTCCTTGTCGTGACGGAGCCTTGACTGAGGCCTTGATCTGGTGGAAAACAGCTTCGCACCGCGGGGGTGAGGTTCGCAACCCATGTCTGCAGTTCTGTAGGGGAGTATTATAGGGTTTCTAGGTCTTAAGGGGGGTATTTGGAGTGTAGACTTTAGCTCACATGGGTCCGGCGCTTCGCGCCTTGTATAACGCGGGATACAATTTAGCGTTTAGGATTTAGGTTAAGGGCTTAGTGTTTAGGACGATTGCAGTCTGTTTGTTTACACGAGGGGGACCCATCATTTCGTAAACGCCACATACAGCATTCTAGATTTGACTGGCAAGTAACATAATGAGCCCTAAGCCCAAACTCACCCTGCCTTTTAGAAGCATACAGCCCTAAACCCTAAACCCTGAATCCTTGCCCCTAAGCCCTGAGCAGTAGGCTTTGAGTCCTCAATCCTGAAGCAGAAGCATCAAGCCTCAAGCCTTACACCCTGAAGCGCGAGATTCCTTGAGCCTCAAATCCTGAGGACGAAGTGCAAAGCCTATAGTCCTCCTTAAGTAGATACAGTATGGGGTATATGGGGATCTTATTATCTATACCCAAGGGCCATATTCTATTTACTTAAGGGGGACTGTAAACCCTCGGCCAGGCAACCCTCGAGGCTAACTTGTGTTTTATAGCATGCGTTGCCATTCGATGACTAATCCTTTCCCCCGAAAATTACACGGCTCCCCCCCCTTAGGTAAATACTCCCGCCCGTATCTCATATTAGGGGGGTATTAATCGTACGACCCGAACATTAGGGGGTGGGGTAATTAACATCTTATTAAAACCCAAGAAAATTCGATTAAATCGAATACGCGGACTTATTAGGGACTGTTTCAAATTAGGGTTTTATTAAGGGCTATTTCAAGCTAGGGCTGTATTAAGGACTGTTTCAATTTCGGGCCTTCTGAGGGAATATATCAAATTAGGGGCTTATTAGGGACATTTTCAAACTAGGGCCTTAATAAGGTTTACATGAAATTAGGGTCCTCATTAAGGATTATATCGAATTAGGGTCGTATCAGGGACTATTTCAAGTTACGGCGGTTAGGCCTTCTTAATGACTATTTCAAGTTACGGCTTTATCAGGGACTATTTGGAATTAGGGCGTTTTCAAGGATTAAAAAAGTCAAATTCCGGCCTTACCAGGGACAATTTCAAGTTAGTGCCTTGCTAGGGGTTATTTCAAACTAGGGCCTTATGAGGGATTATATCAAAGTAGGGCCTTGTTAGGGACTATTTGAAATTAGGGCCTTATTTGGGACGCTTTGAAAGTAGGGCCTTATCAGGGACTATTTCAAATTAGGGCCTTGTCAGGGGTTATATCAAATCAGGGTCGGATTATTTCAAGTTAGTGCCTTGTTAGGGACTGTTTCAATGACGGCGTTAACAACGACTATTTCAAATTAGGGCCTTGTTAAGGACTATTTCAAATTAGGGACTTATCAATGACTATTTGAAAATTGTGCCTTATTAGGGACTATATCAAATTACGGCCTTACTAGGGACTATTTCAAATTAGGGCCTCGTTAGGACTTTTTCAGAGTACGGCCTTATCAGGGACTGTTTCTAATTAGAGCTTTATTACAAATTGCTTTTAAATCTAAAGGTTCAAGGGTGCAGGGCGTAGGGCTTAGGGAAGGCGAAGAGCAACCCAAAACCCCAGAGCTCAAGGATTCAGCTCCCTAGGGCCTAAGCCCTGGCCTTAGGGTTTACTGTTCAGTGGACATCTACGAAATGAGGTTGTGTAGAGACTCTCTTCTCTGGATCCTAATACTAAATTTAAACATTATGATTATAGCCTCTAGCCATGCTTTCTTCGTTAAATTTCAGCATGATGAAAATTCCAAGTTACATTCAACACTGGCCCACCCGATTTCACGCACCCTCATCTCAACTCCATCTGAATAGATACGCTGGGATGTCTGAGTTGTAATAGAGAGGATAGTGAAA
Organism: Symbiodinium pilosum; assembly: GCA_905231905.1. Classification (NCBI taxonomy): domain Eukaryota; class Dinophyceae; order Suessiales; family Symbiodiniaceae; genus Symbiodinium; species Symbiodinium pilosum. The sequence continues at coordinate 32,140 of CAJNIZ010047527.1, read as the reverse complement.
TTCTTGCACCGCCTAGGGCCCGAATTCTACTGCACTTCCCATGTCATAGAGTATATGAAGTGCTGGAACATCTCCAGAGCGTATTGTTCCTATTTAGCAGGTGGACGGTGTCAACGACATGAACGTTTTACACTGCAGATGTATAAAACCGCGCGGAGCTCCACACTGAGACCATTGAACAAAAATTTAACCCTGAACCCTAAACGGCTTGATAGGTCAAATGGCGATATCTTGCAACAGGGGTATTGTAGAGGCCTTAAAAAATTTCAGAGTTTAGGGCGACATCGTGTCGAAGTCTACTTGAGGTATCCTATAGAACTATCCAAGGAGTCTAGGACCATGGATTTGGTCTGGCAGTTATAAATATGGTGCTTTGCAGCCATTTTGTGTCACAACTGTACGGCAATCATGAACTGGTCTCAACACAGTAAGCTTTTAAAGCCAACAATCACATGGCCATCTGCCTCAAGCCCTGGGCTCACTAAACCAGGTGCACGCATGGTTCGAGGTTTTGCGGATGTGCGCGGCGTAAACCGTAAACCCTAAACCCAACCCTGAACCCTTAACCCTAAACCGCGTGGGACGGATGGATTTCCAGGTCTTTGAGGATTGTAATGCTGCAAGGGTCTAAATTATCCCTCAGCCCCAAATCCCTGGACTGCCCGAACCCGCTTTAGGGTTTAGGTTTTAGGGTTAGGGTTTAGGGTTAGGGCTTAGGGTTTAAGGTTAGGGTTTAGAGTTAAGGTTTAAACTATACATGTTCCGCGAAACCTCTTCGAAGGGCTATTTGACTATATGTTCCGGTAACACCTTCAACCATTTGACCTGAGACTTTTTGGAGGATCTCGCAGATAGAACTCCCAGTATCCAAGACTTAGGGCTTAGGATTTAGGACTTAGGGTTTAGGATTCAAGATTCAGGGTCTAAGGTTTAAGGTATACCATGGCCAGAAACCCGTAAGGGAGATCTACTTTCAACCCCATAACCAAAACACGAAACCCTGAACAGTAAACCATGAACCTTAGAGCTTGAACCTTGAACCCGAACCACCGAACCCTAAACCGCAAACCTTCAGCCTTGAACCATTAATATTATAGTATTTGGGCCACAAAACTGGGGTCTGAGCAAGTGCAACGCCCTGGACTGTGGAGCCGGAACATCACCTTACCCCAGACCCCAGGATTCGTCCTGCAAGGTCATGCAACAAGCTAGAGTGTAAGGTGACAAATTCAGAGTAGCAGTCCTAGACCTTTATTGGTGGGTCCAGACCAGCAAAGTGTAGGCCGTGAGGATCTACGGTAGACTACCTTAAACGCTGACTCCTAAATCCCAAGCCCTTTTTAAGCTTTATTCCCTATCCCTTGGCATACCCCACGAGGAAGACTTGAAGCACTTAAAGCCTAAGCTCTTGCACCCTAAACCGCCGCAACCCTAAGCTTAAAACCTTAAACCCTGAATACTAAACACTAAATCCTAAACCCTATAAGTCCAAAACCTTGAACCACAGAATGATGAACTGTAATTCCTGAATTCTATAAGCCCTATACCTAAACCCTAAATCCTAGACTTTAAGTCCGAAACCCTATACCCTATATTTGCTAAACCCTAAACCCTAAATCGTAGGACCCATGGCCAACTTCAAGTGGCACCGCCAGCCGGTGTGCTCTGTTGATTGGCCGGAGACCCAAGTGGTAGTTTCCCAAAATAGGAGGGCCCAATACAGACCCAAAATACCATATTTCTCATTGTGGGGACCCCTCCCCAAAAAACAAGGTACACCTAATGTTGGGAAACTCAGGTGGACGCATTCACGTTTCAGTTCCGGATTGGCGGCTTGGGGATGTAACATATACTCGTGTTTCATGGCTTAGGGTAAGGGATCAGGCATTTGTTAGGGTTTTTGTATGAAGGTGGATGGTTTTGGATGTTACTTCAGCTGCAGTTTTGGGGGGTCTCTGGGGATAGGGCTTTGGGATTCATGGGTTTCCAACCCTCACTGCTGCACAACATTGACTTTGTGTGAGCTGTAGTCTACTAAACTCCTGAAAGGGGATATAGAGGGGATTATATCGGGATGTCAAATAGGGAGCTGTTAAGGGGGATACTAGGAGTTCAGACCATGGCACATGTGTCCTCTACTTTGTTCCGGCTAATCTAGAAACTTGCTATACGTAGTCCAGGGAGGGGTATGGAGATTTTCTGGGAAGTGTGTGTGATTGACAAGCGCTACCAGCCAAAAGCAGGCTAAAGGTCTCACATAGAGCTGGCAGAGAGAAGTAGGACCTGTCCTAAATCATGCAAGTGGCTACAATAATAGCCCTCGCCTCCAAACAACTACCCTCCCTAAAGACTTGAGTTGCAAACCCTGAGCACTAAGCTACAAACAAAACCCTCAAACCCTTCCCAGTAGCGACCTCACTGCTTTTCGGTTTCATCTCCAAGTCTCATGCTGGCCTTCAACAGAGACCTAACCCCTTTCCGCTCAGCGATGGCCTGTGCAAATCATGACGACCTCATCCAAAAGGGTGGTCTATATGTAAATTGCACAAAATAGCTTCAGTCCAGGTCCTGACATGGCCAGAATGTACAGTTTACTGTGTTCATAGGGTTGAGGGTTTAAGGTACATATGAACGAGGTAACTCCCCTGCCCCCTCTTGAACACCCGCCCGCTCCCCAACGTTGAATATGCCCCGTAACAGACAGTACATATGCACATAAACACATTAAATCAAATGTATACTAATTCTTTCTGGAGACCTAACACCTAACATCTTCACAGCCTAGACTGCCCAGGCATCCGACGGATGAGACAGTGTTGGCGGTCGCTTCGGCAGATGCACCTCCGACGCGATCAAGCTTGCGCTAAGCTTGATTATGTGACCAGAGAGCCAAATAAGCCATAAAGCTGAGCTAAGGAATTGACCTTAAGTCAAAGTACAGATTCTAGTCTAGCACTTAGGGTATAGTCACTGATTAAAGGGTATTGGCCCCCCCCTAACTAAGGTTGAACCTATGTAGGATGTACACTGGGGGCCATGTTTTTTACTGAGTAGTGTACGGTTTCGGGCTCAGGGCCTAGGGCCTAGGGGATTCAGCATGGCTGGGTTTGTGGTATTAGGGAGGTTCAAGGATTGGTGGCCAGCATTGCGATTTCGGGGTCAGACATTCGGGAATTCTTTAGGGTTTGGGCCTAGACCCTAAACCCAAAACCCTAAATTTTTGGAGTTAGGGTATATAGCACAGGCTTTTTAAGAGTCAAAAAAAGAATCGACTGTTGAGGGCTGAAGCCGCAGTGCTCGGGACTTTAGGGTTTAGGGTTTGAGGGGCACTTGCGGGGTCAGGGGGACTTAGTAAGTAATTATACTCATAACCCCTATAAGCCATAATATAGAAGTCCCAATTATCCCCATGCTTAACCTATTTCTACTAGGTCCCCCTGACCCTCCAAGTAGTATTTAGGGTTTCGGGGTTGCCCAGGAGGTTGTATTTTAAATTTGTTCTTTTCCAGGTGTGTTATGTTTGTTGGGTAGGGGGTGACAATATACTCTCAGAAAAGGAGCTATGTAGGAACCTCTGAGTTGTCCTGTCAATGCTCTAAGCGCAAAGGATCATATATCCCTATATACTCAACCCTCAACCCTAAACCCCCTACATGCCCCCTTAAACGATTGCCATTTCATTTTTCACTTTCTCCTCCATTTGATTCCCCATTATTGGGGTAGTACCCCTATATACCCGTTAAAGGTGCCCAGGTTTCCTTTTCATTTTCCATGTTCTTCCCCATGGGATTCTCCAATATCGGGGTCATATATCCCGTTAGTATCGGCTCAAGCCAGACCTACAAAACCCCACGGGTGATTCTTAAACTTTCAGCTAGCTAGACCCAAATCTTCACGGAAGTTGGTACTGCAGGAGCTGAGACACAGAAGAAGAGTCCGGTCTTCACATCCATACATGCGTGGTTGTCAAAATTATAGTCCCTTTTTGGATCCCTACTATAATACGGCACTTAATATTTAGCGTACCCAAAAAGGGACCATATTTTTGACAATCACCCACATATTAGGAGCGCTGCGCCTTTTCTGACGACAATCCTCTGAACACCCCTTTATATACCTGCGTCGGATCACCCAGGGTACTGGGCAACATAAGGCACCCAGGGTACTGGGCAACTTCAAGCGACCTCACCCAACCTCACCCGACCTCACCCTAAATTGTGGTTTACATAGGGAATAGTATCAAATGGCCTTAAATTGAGCATTGACATCATTTTATATTCTTACCCCGATATGTACCCTATATATCCCATTATAGTAGTTTTCATGTTCTTTTCCATTATCCCTATTGGGAATTGAAAGTATTCTAAAGTACCCTAATATAACCCTATAATCCCTATATGACCCTATATATCCCCTATAATCCCTGTAGTTTCCATTAAAGCGAATTGAAATCATTCTGAAATTACCCCGAGGGTAGCGCATCAATCTGCATGAGCTCAGGACACAGTGTCCTTGTGGGACATGGCTGTGGAGGTGGGGTTCTTGCCTGAATAGTTTAGGGCTTAGGGTTTAGGTAGTCCCTCTTAAGTAGATAGAATATGGGGTATGTGGGGAACTTAGTACAATATACCCAAAGCCATATTCTATTTACGTAAGGGGGACTATATGGCCTAGAGCATGGATGGTCTTTGAGTACTTGTGTACTGGTACTAATGCTGCAAGTTTTGCTTCTTTGCGATCCGAAAGCGGACTTCAGCTTAGGTTTCACTCGAAAGCTTTAAAGGGTCCTCAAGTTGGTAATCAACACAGGCTTTTTGGTTCAGAAAAGTATGAACGGCCAACTAGATGACATGACCGAGTAGGGAGGGCATGGTGCTGGAACTGTTTAAAGGTTTCTGTGCAGTGCAGTAAGCAGCGGAGGCCTCAGACGTCATCTCTCCGCCGGCAAAGGGACAGCAGTTCTTGTAGGCCTCTTTTTTGATTTCCTCATAGGTTTTCTGATACCTTTTTCGGCTGTTGGGCCCTGTCTACAACCTTTTAGGCCAAGACCGTAACCATCCTAAGCCCATGTCATCACCACCTTCACTACCGGCAAGAAGTTTGCGTTGAGGGCACTCCTCTTTCAGCACACTGAAGATTACTTGCATTCTTTTTGAATGTGGACGACCATTGAGTTTCAGGCTTCAGTCTGGTTGCCTGACCCTGGGCTTGTTTTTTGTCAGCTTTGGGGTTTGGGTTCGGTTTGGCGGAATAAGGTTCGGGGCTTAGGTTTGGGGCTTAGGGTTTCGGTTTCCGATTAATCCGACCGCTTGACCAGGCTCAGTATGCACGGCTAATCAGCATGGCTGGCCCTGAGAGAGATAAGTAGAATTCGGGGTATTCCACACGTGCATGGGCTGATGTTCAATCAGAACCTCTCTAGTTGCCACAGCACGGATTATCCTGCTCAAAGCTTCCAACTACCGCAGCAGACTTTACAGGAAACCTACCTACCCCCTGTTTGAACACTTGGGACCCTTAGTAGAAGGGTTGGGAGCGCTCTGCCTGCATCTGCGCGCCTCCTCCTTGGCAAACCTTCACCATGGAGAAGCCGCTGGTGCTGCTAGCGCAGAGACCTGGTCCAAAGCTGTTTCTTACTGGGGGCTTGATTTGTTTTTGTGGGGAATGGAAAGCCAGATGCAAAAACCAACCACAAATCAATTGCAAACTTGAAGCTGACAGGGATGATTAGGGTTTACTTGATATTTGTAGGTAGGGGGTGGAGGATTGACTACTATGTTATTGGTGACTACATAGGGTGACCCAAGGGATCCAATTCCTTACCAATGTGAGGCTTCTTGTTTGGACGTTAGGTAAGTATGTAGAGTCCTTGAATGTCTTGGAGGTGTGTAGATCCTACCAGCATCAAATGCTGAACCTGTTCCGAGCCAGGGAACTTACCAGCTAGGCCCCGGCTCTAAACCCCCCTTCGCCTGGATTCTGCTTTCCAAGCATTCAGCTTTAAGTCTTCGACACCCTTACAAAACTAGCGTTATGTTAACTTCTAACCGCCAAACCATGAAACCCTGAAGCGAAAGCCCTTGAAGAAGGGGCATTTTGTCCCAGCTTCATTACAACGTTAGCGGCTTAAGAGTGCCGGGCTTGTGGGCTGTCGGATTTAGAGTTCACTTTGTGGTGAATAAAGGAGTTCGTGGAGATGCCATTGTGGGTCTGTATATAGGAATTCAATGGTGCCGATAATGGTCAAACTCTTGCTGCTATTCTTTCTCTTTCTATTTATCTTACTCTTCCTCTTCCTATCGCGATTGCTATCACTCTCGCCTTGACTGTTGCCATTGCCATTGCAGTACAATGGCTTCTGGTTTTGTTATCAGTACCTTTGTCATTCTTTTTGTTTTCTACTACTGTATTCATTACGTTTACCACGTGACTGTCGTCAGCTTGCAAAGCCAGTGGTTGCTCAGATCCAGGGGCTTGGGTCTAGGGCTTTAGGGGTTTGGATTTTTCTGCAAGTATGGATAGGATTTAGGGATTAGGCTTTGGCATCGATGGGTTTAAGGGTTCACGGCTTTGGGATTCGGTCTTGAGATTAGTGTTAGAGAATCGGGATTAGCACTTAGGGTTCGACAGGCGCGGTTTGGAGACATGAGCCTGGCTGCGCCTACTATCCACAAACGTCCATGAATCCCGAATCGTGTAATTACCTAGACCCTCCATCTACTCTCTATGTACCCGAACTACCGATTATAAGGGGCCGTGTACCCTATTTCAAAGGTACAAGGAGGACCCCGGTAGATTCCCGAGTGAGTCAAATTTTGAAATTAGGCTTGGTGTTGCTCCAAAATCGCCACATGGGATTCACGGTCTGAAAATCGCAAAGCTGAAGGTAACAGGCTGAGCGCTACAGGAGTTACAGTCCCACATGTCTCAATAGACCCCAAACGCTGAGCCCTATACCCACGCCCTAACCGCGAGAAACTGCTGAAAGCTTCATCACGAAAATTGTTCGCGGGAAACTCCGCCAAGGTTGGCTTTCTGTAGGCTGAAATCTCGGGCTTAGCGCGCAAGGTTTGGGCTATTCTCCCTAAACCTTCCGTAAACCCTGTCTGAACTCTGTAAAGGTAAAGGGTGTTTTCCTGCTGCCCCTTTGACAGGACCCTTCAGGGCTTCCATGTGCGAGCATACTTATCCACTTGCTAACCTGCCCATGTGAAACTGAGAACACAGCATCATGAACGTGCTAGTGTACAAAGTGGTGAGGCTCAACCCTAAGCCTAAACCCGACTCCTTGCCCTACCTAGACTCCAAAGTAGGTAAACTAATGTCGCCAAATCTCAGTAAAGAGCCCAAAACATACTCTAGCTTAGGTGCACCACACCCAGCAATAGAGACCTGAAGGGACAATGGTAATTACATTAGGGTCCTCTTATAGTCCTAGTATACCTTTATTGCAGGGTGGGGGGTCCTCCTAAAGTCTACCCATTTTCAGGGTTCAGGTAAATCCTAAGGCGTCAACTCTAAGTGCTGAACCCTTAGCCCTCAACATCCTAAGGCTTTGGGTACCTACAAGCCCATCATTTGGGTACTGGGGCCCAACCTTCGGGGTTTGAGGATTGAGGGTTTAGGGGGTCCAGGGTTCAGGGCTTAGGGCTGGAGGGATTGGACCCTTCTGGACAATGAGCCAAAACCGCAATCCCTGGTCCGTACATACACTCTTTCCCGCGATCAAGATCTAAGGCAGTTACAGGAAAGGGGGGTCACCATGTAGGGACCTTACATAAGCGTTATATCCCCCTTATAACTCCCCATGGCCCCTATATACCTCCTATGCATCTGTAAATAAACTCCCCTCATTGGAAACTTCTCTCCTGTTGTTGGTCCAAGACGAAATCAGGAATCCGGAGTTCAAGCAAGGCATCATGCAGGCTTGGCAACCCAAAGGCAGCCGTGCAGGGGCCATTCCCTATAGAGGGTCCTGCGGTGGATCTTAAAAATCTTGCATGACCCTAAGTATATTATATATGGGGAATCATGGTACATGTAATGTACTATAGTATATGAAGGCCATGCAGGAATTTTACTAGCAACAGTGCTACCCCAGTACAACCCCAATAATGGGGGTTAAGGTCCCAAATAATCTGAATGGTTTTGGGATTGCCAAGACCCCAATATCTGGGTACTTGGGCTCTACATATTATGGTCTCTTTTGGGAGGTATCCTTATCAGGGGAAGCTTCCGGGTAGGTTTGAGGTTTAGGTTCATAACATGGTGTAGGGTTCATAGGATTTAGAGGCTTGAACTCTTGGTGAGAAGGGGTGCTTAGAGGATGAGATGCCTTTTTGCCCAGGGTCTTTCCATAATCTTCACCTAGGCCCCCCCGAATAACGCCACGTTCAGTATCATGCGGTCCAAAATGGTTGCTTTCAGATCTGGGGCCCTCATAATTTGGTAGTTTCCCAAAATGGGGTCCGTCATATAGACCCCAATATAGTATAGTCCTTACTATAGCGGAACCCTAAAAAGGGACCCTTATTTTGGGAAACCCCCGTATACGTCCTATTATGCAGAAACCCTTCTGATAAGAACTTGAAAGGGGTCTCCTATTTTGGGGAACCACCAAGTGTCAAAAGGAGTTCCCATCAGAATCAACACCAGCTCCGAAAAGGATGCATGAAGAATTGCGTCGTGTTGCTTCATGCCGGTATTCGCAATCTACACTACATGAAGCCTCCTGATTCATGAGCCACGGCAAGTACAGGCGCATGCATATGTCGCGTCTTTGGCTAAAGTGCCCGTGTGATAACCTTTACATCCAAATTGTAACCTGAAGAAACTGGACAGTTGACACCTTCTGTTGACTAACATGCGATGGACAAACCCATGCCTGACCCTAAGTAGAATGTCTGCTTCATCCGCCGTGCAGCAGGGAGAGGTCAAGTATCGAAAGGAATTTTGAGGATCCAAAATAAGCAGTTTTCTGCAATTTTGTTGAGCAATACTGTGGGCTTCCAAAGTAGACCGCCCAAGGGTAGCAGTAACAATGTTGGCCACGGTTTGAGTACACAAGATGTGGGGTGCAGTAGTTCAATTGGGGACACATTGTGATGACTGGCCCTGTATGGCCACATGTGTGTTTGCCAAACGGGCCGATTTCTGGCACCCCTACATCTCCTTATCGGATATTTCTCAAAAACAGTGCTGTGATCACAAGGGTATTCGGGCAGTCCTAAGGTCTAGGTTTTGAGGTTTAGGGTTTAGGGTATAGAGGGTTTGGGTAATTGTGACCTAAACCCTAAACCCTAAACCCTAATTGTGACGGTGAAGCTTCAACTAAGCCCCACAGCCAGGTATCGGGAATGATCCTCCAAGCCTGACGGTCAAAGATATCAAGCTCAAGGTCCAAGGACCGTTGTTCATGGGGTTTAGGGTTTTAGGGCTTAGGATTTAGGGTTTAGGGCTTAGAGCTTAGGGTTTGGGATTTAGGGGATTTAGGGCTGAGAGTTTAGGGTATCACCCCCCCCATGCTACACGCCCTTTCAAGTTACCTCTTAAATGGGGCTGTTTGACGGATAACTTGGTGCACCCATGATAATTTCAATCTTCTTTAGGTGAGACGGGAGTTTCTCAAACGGGGTGCTTCTAGCGCCCCTAGGAAGACGGGGCGGCTCCATATGGATCATGGGGGCTCCTATCGGGATGTTGTTGGGGGATCCTTGTGAAAATTCATCATTATCTTGAGGTTCCTTCAAATCTCTATACCTTAAACGTTGATCTCCCCGCCCTCAACCCTAAACGCTAATAGATCTCTAAGCCCTTAACCCTAGGCTTCTATGCTTCCAAGCCCTGAAGCTTTGAGCCCTCCTTTTGGCATCTGTGGGTGTTTTCCAAAGTAGACCACGGATTTACAGGGAGGATCCCCAACAAAGGCATTAAAACTGACGCTTAAAACAAAACCTAAGGAGAAGCGATCGTTTGGCGGTGTCTCAACCAAATTCTGCCTTTTCCTGAGGAGAGGATCCCGATGATCCCCAGGCAACTCCCATGACTCTCCCACTAATGCGAAGAACTTAGGGACCCTAAGCCGCGAGCCCATCAAGGGCTTTTCAAAGTTTTGCATGATCAAAGCCTGAGCATGATCAAAGCCTGAGCATGCGCCCCCATAGTCCCTTGTGTAACCCCGGGTATCTCCGTAGATCCCGAATGGCGCTTGTTTTGAGAAGCCACATGTGTCATATGCTGACACTAAACTCTAAACCCTTAAACCGGCTTTAAAAAAAGCTGACACATCACGATCTCCAAGCACGGGGGGGGGCAGAGACCTCTCCAGGTTTGAGGCGTTAGCAGGTTGTTCTTGTTTGAAATCGGGCCACTTTTCTCCTTCATTCAGAACAGAATCAGTTTCTCTCTGTTGGGCGCCAGAAAAAATAAATGTACAGACAGATGCTAAAAATGCATGTCTATATCCCCTACATGTATCACCAAGAATGAACCCCTACTTGGCCCAACACCCACGCACATACACGACTCAAATGTTTCTTGAAGGAACTAGCGAAGTCCTCACGCTGCCGGTGTACACCAATACCAAGGTTATCGAAGTGAAGCTTATGCTGGAGGATTTTCGCCCTAAGTTTACAAATGGTGGCTACATTGGGCTCTAATGTCTACTTGTAACCCGGATTACCTGTAGTTTTTTGGGTTATACCTACCAACTAGGGGTAATGATTACTAAGCCGTAGGGAATTGGGGTTGCGAGTTATGATTATAAACATTGCCTACACTGGGGCGTTCAGAGCTCATGGCCATTGGGTTTTCAGAGCTCAGAGTGTTGAATTGTCGTTTTGGTCTTGTCTTTTTAGGGGGATTCCGGGTGGCAGTGCGCGAATTGGGGTGTGCATTGGGTATTGGATTGGCAGATAGCATGCTCTGCTTTTCGAAGTATTCCTAACATCGTGCCAGCACACATTATGAACACCCTAAACCCTAAACCTTGGGTACTGCCCCACCTCAGTAACAGTTAGATAATATTTATGATATGGTTATATATAGCCCTTAATAGGACCCCTAATATAGACTGTTACCGGGTGGGGGCAGTACCCAACCTAAACCCTAAAGAGATTTTGTATTCAATGGGCTCAGACGTTCAGTGTAGGCAAGGAGGTGATTCAAGCTCCTGGGGAGGGTCTGACTCAGAGGTCCCTAGCTGTAACCCCAAGCCTACCTACAGCTTACTAGTAATGATACCCTACTTAGTAGGTACAACCCATACAAACTACAGGTAGTTTGGGGTTGCAAGTAAATCCGAAAGCGCAGTGTGCGCTTTTAGCATGGCGTCTGCGGCCTCCTAGGGCCTACACTAAACGGATTTTGTGGAATCCATCATTTCACGGCTATGTACCACATCCCAGGGGCTTGGCCGTAATCCTAAGGGTAATATTGGGGTTATGTTAAGGTTATATTGGGGAAATATTGGGATAATGGAAAGACGGAAACTACTATAGCATAATAGGGTATATTAAGAATTGCTGGGCTTCGCAATGTTGAGGTTCAAGGCTGCAGGCTGCGGACATGGGGTTGTAATGTTGGAGGTCTCGAGGCAGCGTGTCAGTGTTTCACGGGTCTCTTTACAAAGTGGACAGTGGGAGTCGGAATGGGCCATATAACTTGTGGACACGTGGGTGTGGACCTTTGAGAGAGTGGACTTCTGAGAGATTTACCCTAAACCTATTAATAAAGTGATGAGGAAAGCTCATGAGTCAGACCTTGTGGTCGGGGCCTGGGATGTCAGAAAGAGATGAAAGGATGGGCTCTGGTGCAGAGAAGAACCCTGTTTACAATGAAGACTCACCCTCCTACAGTCCAGCCCAAGGTTGACTGCTCAAGAATTATAGTCCCCCTTAAGTAGATAGAATATGGGGTATATGGGGATCTTATTGTAATATGCCCAAAGCCATATTCGATCTACTTAAGGTGGACTGTATGTAGTTTCTTGAAGGTGCAAGACTTTTCAGGGCTGACGTGGAGGTTCTTTTCTGGCGGCCCCTCGTTTCTGAGCTCATGCTTCACTGTAGCTTCTGGCTGCTATTCAGGAAAAGGATGTGCAACATAAGGCTGTTGAATGACCCTTGGAACACTTCATGCTGTGTGGGACATCACGTCCCCTTCATCCTTCCACTGCAAACTTGGAGGTTTCCCAAAATTAGGGGTACCATTTTGGGGGTCCCTTCTACAAGGATTATAGTATATTGGGGTCTATATTGGGGTCCCCCTCTTTTGGGAAATTACCACATAGACTCAGACTTTATCTCCTTGCTTCAAGTGCCTCTTTGAAGTGACCTCCTGGAGATGCCTGAGGGCGGAATAGAAATCGTCACCTCATGCATTCCAAGAAAAAGGTTGGGAGCTAGGTTCTACATTTTCTATAAGAAAAGCAGAGCCAACCTGATGATTGTTGCTGCTTGCGACATCCTACTGGGTTGCTGTTATTAAAATTACGATTCACCCATATTAGTACCTTTAGTTCCTTAACATTCTCCAGCTTACCTCTGCGCGAGGAGCGTTTGGGAGTGGATTTGGACCGGTTGAAACTTGTCTACAAGGCTCCTTGATACTTAGCTTGGACCTTAGACCCTGAACCCTTTGGGATTCCCTTATACTCCTATTCTAGGTACCTGAGGCTTAACCCTAAACCCTAACCCCCTATCTGATCCCTGTATAACCCTATAAGATAATAGCCTCCATGACCCTAAGTACCTTATACCTTGGGAATAATGGTACTGTAGTATACTAAGGTCATGCAAGATTTTTAGTATCAACAGTAGGGGTCCTAAACCCTAAACCCTAGGGGTGCCAAGTGGCCACGTAAAAGGCAGGTCGGCTTCAAAGCCAGGCCATGGCCACAGGGCCTGGATCCTCAGTTTAGGGCTAATATAGGGATAATGGAAAATAGAATGGAAACTACTATTTAGGGTTTAGGGTTTAAGGTTTGGAGTTTAGGGTTTAAGGCTTAGGTTTTTTAAGGCTTAGGGGTTTAAGGCAAGCCCTGAAGCTCAGCCCTCAAGCAAAGTTAGTTTTGCAACTAAAATAACATACCGTCCTGGAGTTTGCAGTGATGGTTGTCCTGATTGATGATAATGATACCTACTGGTGCGCTTGTGCTGCTGCTACCATTGCTGCCGCTTCTACTTACATTGCTACTGCTTACTGCTGCCAGGCCTACTACGCAAAGATTTTGAAAAGGATAGCACCGATAGAAATAATAGGGGGAACAATACCCTAGGGATCCCAGTATACAAATAGTACCTACATTGGGCCCTAAAGTCTGTAAATATTACCTACATTGGGTTATTTGGATCCCAAGGGATAAGTCTAACAACTACGCAGTCTTGCCCTTGATTACCACTCAGGGTTTCATTCTACGACCGCGGCAACCGCAAAGCCAAACATCACCAACCCCATGCCCGGACCATAGCCATCCACCACGGTCACCACCGCGCCACCCCATTCCCAGAGGGTCCAAGTACCCAATATTTAGGTACTTGGGATTTGGGTAATAATAATTACAATACAGGTTTTGGGTAAGTATATGATTATTGGGTACTTGGACCCTTAGGGATTGACCACCACCTCCAGCAGAGTTACTGATCGGAATTAGTCACTAACGCGAAAATTGTAATCACCACGAGTTACGAATATCCAGCAAACCCAAACTTTGCCGCCTTGCCTTACAATCCACCCCTTGAGTTTCTGTCAGCCTCTACATCCCAAGAAGCAACCCCCGACTCCAGCTGCAACACTTCCACGTATTGAGCCTTCTCGAGCCAGGAACCCAGCTGACCGTTCAAGAGCCCAAATATCAGGGTTTTAGGAACCCGGACCTACCTCATTATTTGGGAACGTGGAACTTTACAACCCCTAGTAGCTAAGTAGACCCCTATATAGCCCCTGCAACCTTGTTTTAGTTGCACACTATTTGGGTCTTCGGGAGGTCCAGGTATGCCCTTGAACCTAGAGCAGGCGGGCAGCATCTTCCGCCAGCACCACGATTGCGACGAGATCTCACGAAACGTGGCCGCCTGTCTGCTCTGGGCCCGACGTGTAACCCCAAATACTTACCCAAAGGATCCTAAGTACTTACATAAGGGATATTCAAGAGGTGTTTGCAACCCAAACGATTAAAGAATGATAATTCCCAATATAGAGAGTACCGTGTAGATACGTGGATCCTTTGCGCGACAGCTTTACAGTAAATACCTCCCTGTTTACAAGGTAGAACTTGGGGCAGCAGGTGCTAAACCGGGGCTCTGCTTTCTAGATCCTGCCAGGGGTCTGGGCAAGGCCTCTCTACAGAACCGTCATTCAGAGCATCAAAACCATGAACCCCATGCCCCTAATCCTGAACTACATCCCACTCATCAACCTGAAGGTCGTTCATGGTATCAAGTCTTTCCGCCGGGTGAAGAAGCACTATGACTTCCCCCATGTCATTATTGGCGCCTGTGTGGCAGAAAAGGGAAGTTCAGGGCCGGTCCGTGAGCACATTCAGAAAGAAGCCCAGAATTCAGCTACTCTAAGGGTCCAAGGACGCAAATAATAGGGTTTTAGGGCCCAAATACAATCAATATTACAGTATTTGGGCCCTGAAGCCCTCGTATTTGGGTCCTTGGACCCTTAGGGTTAAGGATGTTCGATCATTTCATATGATATCACATAGGCGTTAATCTCTTTCTAATGGTAGTTTGCATTGACTGTTAGTGCGCGGAGGAGAGTCCAATGTAGAGATACCTACATCCTTTTTGTTGACAGGCTAATTATATACATGAACCTACCTCTCGCCCCATAGGATTAACGGTTTGAGGACGTAGGGGTTCGGAGTCAGGGTTTAGGACTTTGATGCGATCGTTGCAGAGTTTAGGGGTTTTGATTTCAGGCTTGGGAGTTCAGAGCTTAAGATTTTAGCTTGGGGGTCTTTGAGGGTTTGACAGTTACATGTTGTATCTCTTGTATAAACTCTTTCAGAACCTGTAATGAGAAGCTGAAACTTTGGGGCCGAGACCTTAAAACCTAAACCCTATACCCTAGACCTAAACCTAAACTCGTCCATAGTTGATGTTGCTTGTACATGCGGGGACTTCCCAAAACGAGGGGTACCTTTTCTAAGGGGTGTTACCACTACAAGGGCTATAGTATTTTGGGGTCTATATTGGGATCCCCTATTTAGGGAAACTATCGTGTGACTTGTTTTTCGTCATTTGGTGTTCGCAAGCTTCAGCACTCACTGTCTCGGAAGTTGCAGGAAGTGGATGTAAGAGTCGGCCTGACATGCAGCACAGTCTGTTGAAAGGAGAGCCCCAAGAACGGTCCAAATATGAGACTTCTTCCTATGAGTAGGTACTGTCGCAGCCACTGAGCAGGTAGTGCAACACCTTGAGCTACATTTGCCACCATCGAAACACCTGCAGCAGACAGGTTCAAGAAGCAAATGCACAAAAGCCCTGGATCATCAAGCTAAAGCCTCAAACACTAAACCCTAAACCTGAAGAACCTCAAACCCCAAAGCCTCAACTTGCAACCCTAAACTGCGCTTGGCTAGCCTCTTCAATCACCGCCCGCTGTAACGAGTCATCCTCTTCAAGTGGCATCGACAAGTACCCGATGAACAGTACTATCGTACTATCCCTCAAAGTGGTGATTACACACCTTGGGTTCCATGATTCATGGGCTATTATCCGTAAACCCTAAAAACCCTTAACCCTATTATCCTCAAAAAGGGGGATTCTGGGACTGCGTGTCAATCCCCTCCCCAGAGGCCTACACGAGACTCCGAGCTCCCCCAGCTCAATCCTGGTGCTCCAAATGGGGGTTTCCCAAAATTAGGGGTGCCCTTTTGGGGGTCCCCATAATAAATATTATGGTATTTGGGAGTCTATATTGGGGTCCCCCTGTTTAGGGAAACTACCAAATAGCCCAATCTAGGTAATGTTTTGGGACTTCGGTAACGCGTATAGACAGCCTTTGAGGCCAAATGTAGGTAATGTTTAGACACAGTAGGGCCCATCTAGGTGCTATTTGTAGACTTGGAGCCCCAGGGTAATGAATGTAATGTCGAGGTTAAAAGAACCAGAATCGGAGTCCGGGGGTATATAAGCCTATAGCTAGCATAATAGGAATATTCTTGGTTGGTAATTCTTCAGACTTCAACATCAAGCCCCGCACTAAGCCCTAACCCCCAAAAATCTAAAGTCCCCCTTCAGTGAATAGAATATGGGGCCTTTTCTTGATATAGGGCAGTTCCACATTCCATCTACTTAAGGGGGTCCACAGGCCCGAAAGGCTACCCTGATCCATAATTGTAAGCTCGGAAGCCTTAGAGTTTGGGGTGTAGAACCCTTCAACCCATAAACCCTAAACCCTAAACAGTCTACATGCTAATACACCATAACCGGATCATAGCCCCAACGGCCATCTGCCCTGCCGCTCTTATGTCAAACCTGTAGTTCTCGGATTGAATGTTTTGGGGTTTAAGGTTTGAACCTGTGTATGACCAGACCGCCGTCGCCTTCACTTTCACGGACGCCCTTTAATTTCATGACATGCCTTCCCCGACCTACTTCCGGTCCACCAACCATCCAGGTGCGGGCCACATTGGCTTGAAGTTCGCGATGACTTGGCTCCTGATCAGATGTGAAAAGATGTTGTAGCTTGTGAATACCTGGCTCAACCTCCCGTGGATATGAACAGATATATGAGCTATAGTCTAAACTCCTTAAAGGGGGCGTTGTATAGGGGATTTAATATAGGGGAGGATTATAGGGGCTATTCAGGGGGATACTAGGAGTTTAGACAATGGCTCATAGGGGACTTATGTCTTGCAGCTTTGAGTTTTGGATACCATGCTCAATCCTTATCTATCGCACGACTAGAAGCTCCCCGGTTCCTGGCATTTCTCCCTGTGCTTGCAGAGCCGGGCGTGTGTCGATGATCCTCCAAATTCTCATGGGTGTAGATTCTTCATTTTTTAACCTGGCGTGGAACACTAAACCCTCAACTCTAAACCACAACTTTGCAGCTTGCAGTCATCCTTCTGGAGATAGAATGGTAGAATTGGGAAGTAGATGCCTTTTTGAGTTTGTTCATTACCGTGTTTCCTTGTGTTCCCAGAGCTTGAAATACCCTAAACGCTGCACACTGAAGAAACATGGTTTCCATGTTCTTCGTCAGTTTTGTAATTCGTCAAGTCACATAGTAGTGTCCATGCTCTTTCCATATGTTAACTATTCAGCTGATGTGTTGGTTTTCGTCGTGTTTTTCAGCATCTGAATTATTCAATTAAAACAGTGGTTTCGTTTTTCTTGTCCATTATTCCTAAACGCTAAACGCGCAGCCCTGTACCCTAAACCCTATCCCTGAACTTGTGTCTCTGATTTCGGCTCCATACCTTGCTGAGGCTCATGGAGGGCGTTACAAACTTCGTCGTGATAGACCGGAAGGATAAGGCCCTGTGGATAATATGAGGTGTTGGTAACCCCAACCCGTATAACATTGACCCTTTTATCATCACATGATGGCTGTAGCGTCCTAGTTGTGTGGGTTGGGGTTAACACATCCCTTGATAGCTGGAGCTAGGCTCCGGGTTCACGATTCAGGGCCTACTTAGATTTTGAGCTTCAGGGATATTTCGGGTGTAGGGTTGTGCACAAAAGATTCGGGTCTAGGGTGGGTACTGCCCCCACGCAGTGCAGTATCAGCTGTATAATGTTTATAGTAAGGGTTTATACTGCCCTTAATATTACCACCGTTATAGACTGTTACTGGTTGCGGGCAGCACTCAAGATCAACCTAACTAAGCCCTAAAGCTTAGGTGGACCCCCCACCCAGTAATAGTGACTATAAGGGATAATAGGGATTATATAAGGGTCCTCTTATATTCTTATTATACCACTATTACAGGGTGGGGGGGTCCTCCTAACCTAAACCCTAAAGGGTGTTATTAGGTAAGCCCCAGGATAAGGACGCCAAGTAGTTTGACAACAGTCAGGGTACTCCTACTTTGTGTTTGGGGTTACTTTGTGTTTGGGGTTTCCAAAATGTCCTTACAGCACCCCAAACCTAAAACCCTAATCCGTAAACCTTACACCGCGTTTTACAGCATAAGTGATGTGGATTCAGGGCAAAATTGGTTTAAGGTTCAGGTCTGACGGAGTGTCTCAAACTCATGGATCTCTTGTCATCGTCCCATGATGAGGTGGGTTCGTAGTTGGGAGTTACACAGGGGAACTTTCTGTTTTCAGGCATGACAACATAGAGGGGCTTTATCCCACCGCCAACATTCCCCTTCTCCTAATTTCGTCGCCTGTCTAAATCCACCATGCTTCCGCTCAAGGCTCGAACGGCATGCCCCAAAAGGTCGTGCAATTGTTGAGGCTTGTGACGTCCGGTCCCGGAAGCAGTAAGCCCTTACAGCAAGATTCTTCGAGGTCCTCTTCATGGTGAGCACCCTCTTGAGCTCTGAAAAGTCTTTGGGGTGCAACACAAACCCCTAAACCTCTTGAACCCTAAGCCCCGTTGATCCCCAATTATATTCCCTTATACTCTGCTCCTTAGATGTCCCCATTTACCTCTAGAAGGTTCTCATTCTACCTTTCTACCTCCTCATATACCCCGACCCCTAAACCCCAAACCCTTA
>CAJNIZ010047527.1:0-13358 GCA_905231905.1 Symbiodinium pilosum | reverse complement strand
AAGCCTAAACCAAAAGCCCTGAATCTTATATATACTAGGTACAAACCATGAAGGTGTAGGTAATTGGGAGACGGGTCATCTTCGCAAGATCCAGTTGTTTCTTATTTGATCATAACTCTCATCTTTGCACCAAAGCCTTCAACCCCTGGAGGCCCCAGTCTAAAACCCAATCCAGTCCGAGACCTCAGGCTCTGAACCCGAAACCTTCACCATGCCTGGACCCCAAAGTAAGAAAAATGATGACCCACGTTAAGACCCCCCCCGCCCCCCAACGCCCCCCCCCCCCAAAAAAAAAGANNTACGTTTGGGGTTCAGGTAAACCCTAAACCTTAAACCCTAAAACCTCAGCCCTAAACCCTAAAACCCAACCCCTTAACCCCCACCTCCCCGCTCCGTGCGAACTTGAAAGCTGCTTCGTCAGGCGGACGAGGAAAACAATCGGCCTGCGTATGTCGTCGAGGCGGGGGGGCCAACTTTATGGGGCTGGTTGTTCTAGCAGCAAAATAGTGAAAACAATGGTATTATTGATACGTAATAACCATGATCATCATTATAATAATGGTAGCCATGCTACTAGGGTCTCAGTCTGGGAGTTGGGGGTAGGGTTTAGGGTTATGGGCGCCGGGCTTAGGGCTTGGGCTAAGGGCGTAAGATTTAGGGGTCCAAACGGGCCGCAATTCTGCATGATTCCGCCTAGGTTTCATCAATAGTGTTTCCTGTTCTGCCTACCTAGCCGAACCAGCCCGGGACCCATGGCCTAAAAAAACTCGAACATTCCAGCACGAAAATAGTTTCGCCAACTGTTTGAACCAAATTGTTGAGGGGCCTATTCAAAACCCTGGACCGTGAGAACAGCGTTTCCACAAAAAATCAAACGCCCAAACAAATTCAACGTTAAACCCCTACTGCCTAAACCCCTAGCCCCCAAACCCTAAACCCTAAATCTTCCAACCTTTCACTTGACACAGAAAGCTAGGCTCGACACGGCTCGTTGACTGGATTGAGCTTGGGCGCCATGGTGCGAGGTGCAGCATCAAGTGGTATAAGGATATCGCAGGGCCCCTTAAAGGGGGCTATACAGGGATATCATATCGTCCGTTACAGGGGATATATAGGGATATCAGAGGGCCCTTGAAGGGGTCAATATGGGGATATGGTCAATATAGGGATATCATAGTGCCCTTCAATTGCATAGGGATATCTTAGGGCCCTTTAAAGGGGTTGTATAGGGATATCATAGGGCCCTGTAAAGGGCGTATATAAGGCTTAGGGGTTAAGGGGTTAGGGTTTAGGAGGCTTCCCAAAATTCTAGGTACTTTTTGGGGAAGTCTGCAGAATAAGGATCACAGTATTTCGGGTTCTGCAATGGGATCCGCCTACTCAGGGAAACTACCATGTCATAGTGCCATTTAGAGGGGTTACAAAGGGGTAGGGGGTTTGTAGGAGGTTTGGGGATTAGGGTTGGGGGATTTGGGTATGAACAAGCCCTAAACTCTAAAACCCTAAGCCCTAAACCCTAAAGCCCTAAACCCCTAAAACCCTAAGCCCTAAACCTTAAGCCCTAAACCTTAAGGTGCTGCAGCAGCTTTAGGGACCTGGGGTGTGGATTTTCGGTTCAAGGTTTTGGCATCCGTTTAGGGTAAAGTAGGTAGAATAAGGCCTCATTTTATACATGGGTTTGGTCCGTGTTCTTTTTAGGGGGTCAGGGGGCTTAGGGTTCAGGATTTCGGGTTTAGGGTTTTTAGGGTTTTTTAGGGTTGGGAGAGATGGGCAAGATGCACCGCACCATTTCATCGCCACGCCCGTTTGCATGCTGCAGGTATGTCACGGCACCCATCTTCAGAAGTCTAGAGTCGGTGAGCCACAGAATATTTACTAGTACTTGTAGTACTTGGCCTCCAAAAGTAGGAAGAGAATCGTCCAAAACCCAGAAATAGCCAACAAGAACATTATTCCACATACCTTTGGGGGTTCAGGTTTTGGTAGAGATTTGGGGAAAGGTCCCTAACCCTAAACCCTAACCCCTAAATTGTTGTTCTTGAAGACTTGGACCCCTAGGTTTCTAGATTCGGAAGGTGAGGCTTGCCAAGTGAAGGCATCGAGTCCTGCATCCGCTGAGCATCATCCGTAAATCGCCTGTGTGTTTAGGGTTAAGGGTTAAGCCTTACCTGGACCTTCAAACATGCATAGAAGAATGGCTTGAAATCTATGTTTTCTTGGTTGTTGGTTCATTTTTCCGAGTTTTGAGGTCCAGCTAAACTCTAACAACCCTGATTAAACTCCAAACCTTTCCTGCAAACCTCGGCTGTAGGATTGGGGGCTTAGGGTTTAGGGTTCGCCCTCCAATCCATCAAACCCATGGAGGCATTGCTGAGCGCAGTGCTATCACCGGGCCTTTGACGCTCGTGTCTCCGAAGGATTTTTTTGTGTTTTCCCCAAAAATCCTGTATCTATATGGGCTATAGTCTAAACTCCTTAAACGGGGCTGTATAGGGGAGTATTAAAGAAATTATAAGGGGGACACTAGGTGTTTAGACTATAGCTCACAGAGTATATATTAAGATCCCGACGCACCTCCGTAGGAACAGCTTTGGGCCCCAAGTATATATTATGTGGATATCTGGACCCTCTGGGCGTTTGTGCCGTCAACACCTCGCTTCCTTGCAAGTAATGCGTTCATCTCAGTTTAGCTTCGAATTCGATCGGTTTGGGAATAGGTTCTCGTGGGATCTCCGGTGACTTCTTAGCATTGTGCATTGCATGCGCAAGAGGCTGGTTCATCTAACCACGCCCCTCTACACCCTTCAAACATTCAGCGTAAATTAAACTTCTCGGGGTCAATTCAGGTTAATTGGGGGGAACTTATGCATGCTGGTATACGGGGCGTGCTTAGGAGAACCCCAAATAGAAACTGTACACCCCTGACCCGCGAACCCTTGCACACCAAACCCTCAACTGACAAACCCTGTGATATCCTGTGATGTAGCTCTGAGACCCTAAGACCGAAAGTGTAAGTAGTGGCACTCTAAATCATCTATCATCTAATTCCCTGAACCCTAAAGCACGAACACTCCGAATGCTGAACTCTAGACCTCTGAATTCCAAACCCTAAAAACTACCTGGACCCCAAAAGTAGCCAAGATAATAGCCCAAAACCCCTAGACATAGCCCAAAAGGCCAATATTCTACATACTTCTGGGGTTCAGGTAGAACTTGCGACCTTGAAGAGTGACGTTCCTCAGCCGAAGCCCCAAGGTGGTAGACCTTCCAACCCAGCCCCTAGATATAGTGTATAACATAGTATAATATAGTACAAATTAGTACAAAATACTAATGTAACATAGTATATCATAGTATAGTATAGTACAAAATAGTAAAAATATATACAGTATATTATAGTATAACATAGTATATCATACAAAGTATAGTACAAAATAGTGTGTATATATATATAGAGTATATTATAACATATTATTGCATGTGATAGTATGTTATAGTCTACTGTAGTAACTATAATATACAAAACGCCTCGAAAGCATTCAACCCGGCTAAAGCCCGTGCTCTCGACTAAGGAAGCGGCAGAGACAGCTTGAAATCCATCCGCCCGAAAAGTTCTTGGAATGCTGCCCCTTAGCTGCCAGTTTAGGATTTACAGGCTCAAGCGCTTAAGAGTTGAGTGTTTGGGGCTTAAGGTACGGCTCAATCATATATGTCAAAACTCGGCTACCCTCTCATTAAGGGATCTCCCTCAAGGATCCTAGAGGGATATTTGGCAAAAGCGGTCTAGGGTCTGGGATAAATTCCCATATCAGTCCCTACTTGAGGGGAGCACACGGGGTCCTACTTGGACGGGCGCTTAGCAAGCCCCTAGATTGAAAGTAATTTTAACCCAGCCTTTACACTCACTTAACAGGAATCATGGGGTAAGCATGGACTGGCTTCGACCTACGGCTTTTCAAGTCGGGGCCAGTTTACTGAGTTTCGCCTGGCCTCAACGCAAATGGTGGCGTATGTGGGTAGATACATTCCCTCACCTGATAACAAAAGACACTCCACCCCTTCAGGTCAGGTTTAGGGTCTAGAGGTTCCACGTAATTATCCTTCAGTTGGCCAAACCAAGTCCTGTACGTTGTACTGACCACGGCTCCTCCAAGTACTGGGATGCGGGCTTAAGGTCTCGGGGGTGTCTTGAAGTCATGGCTCACCGCTCAAGGTTGCTGTCAAGGAAGTTCATTTGGGGGTTTCCCAAAATTAGGGGTACCATTTTGGGGGTCCCTAAAATAAGGACTATAGTATTTTGGGCTCTATATTGGGGTCCCCTATTTTGGGAAACTACCATTTAAGTTGCCAGTACGGGGACGCCATATTCATTATTTTACGTCCATGTCATGGTAAGTTTAACTTCATTTGCTTGACAGACGGCCAGTGTTTCGGGGGCTCTTACAGTGGGGCGTGCACTATTCACAGGGGACCTGCGCGGATTCCATGTTCGAAGAAACTGGAAGGAATGTTTACAGAGTCAATACCAGCAGCGAGAAGGTATAGCAATACAGCAATGTATCGTCGCTGACATTCCGATATGTTTTCGAGCCTCGGTCACGCTCAGACTTCTGGAAGGCTCTATAGACAGCAAGGTCACCATAAAGGGTTCACCAAATTAGGGCTCTGCTTTCCGCAATGGGTCGGATTGCGCAGTGACTTATTGGGAATTACTCCGGGCTTTACCTGGACCCTGGATGTCCTACTTTTTTGGGGATATACACTATGAATATGTAGGACAGACCCCCAAAAAGGAAGGGCATCTAGGGTCCAAGTACCCCAGTTGTACCCTTTTGCCCTTTTTATTTTGGGGTCTCCTCATTAAAGCTGAACAGTAGAAACACAGGGAACCCTTGCTACTGGGGAACCCAGAATGGGTCTGGGTGCAGGCAAGCGGGAGTGGGACGAATGGAAGAAGACGATGACTGAGCTCGGCTACGAAGGGGCTCCCGAGCATCTTCGCCTCAAAGTGGTAGAGCTCTCGGGTGTTCAGGGTTCGATGTTTGACTCTGCAGGTAGGGTTTAGGGTTTAGGGGTTTAGGGCCTGGGGGTCTAGGGTTTAGGGTTAATCCGGCACTGGGGCATGGTGAAACCGGAAGGCTCAGTCAGCAATTGTTTTTCAAAGTGCGTGGCTATACGCTTTCCCAGGTGCTTCTACGTCTAGAGTGTGACACCCACGTAAACGCAGTTTTCACATACTGGACAGTTTCCAAGATTTAGATTATTATTTTGCTCCCCTGAAATGTAGGTGCTGTAGTGTAGCAATATTGAAGAAGGGGTCCAGATGCTTGAGAACGACCATGATGGTAGAGCCCGGTAGAGCCTAACAGAATGCCAAACTTAGGGTTTAGTGTTTAGGCTCCCACGAAACTGAAGGTAGGGAAGCCTTTTTGCAGGGATGATAGAAAATTTAACCTTGACTGTTAACCATACTACCACCCAACCCCGGAGAAAGCCCATGACCCTTAGGCCCAGTACTCTGCTGGACCCTTTCACCTTCACCCTCAAAAACCTGTAATAGCAATAGTGACAGTAATAGAAATAGTAACAGTAATCGTAATAGTAGTTGTGGCAGCAATAGTAATAGTAATAGTAATGTCTGCAGGTACCCATATTCTTTGCAGATGGTGCACAACCTGATGCACGAAGAGGTCGCGGAGATTCAGAAGAGAATGATGCCCAGAGGAGGATGATTCTGCAAGTGATGGAGGTCCCCACGGCATGATCATCTAGACTTTCGACCATGGGTTGAGGGGTAGGAACAAGACCTGAAGCAGGGTTTAGGGCTTTTGCACGGTCATCCTGATGTGGACACGGCTGAGGATGTCCTGTAAAAACAAGGAACCTTTCCAATGGATCAAATTGCTGAGGGACAACCTCCAAGGTCACCTACCGGGTGAAGACAACCGCTCTAGAAATGGTGTAAGCTATAGTCCTTGTTATGGCGACCCCCAATAATTTAACCTTGGTTTTGGGAAACCCCAAACCCTACATAGCCGCTATACAGCCCCTTTAAAGGTACCCATAAGTTTGGGAAACCCCCATATCCATCCGAATCCACCCCCCAGAGTCCGAATTGAATGAGCCCCTTGCTGGGTGATTCTTTATTGCTCCTGCGTACCCTGGGAAACTAGGAGCCTGATCTCCAGGACCGCTTGACAACGATACAGAGTATATAGATGAAGCACATGACCTATAGTTGAACTTGAACTTCCTAAAGGGCTTTATATAGCGAAGTATGATAGGGGTGATTAAGGGGGATACTAGGAATTTGGATCATGGCTGACATGACGAAACACTCAAGTCACAGCGCAACCAAGAGATGACGTGTCGTGGTTTTCTTTCGTAGCAGGGGCTTCAGCTTCAATGGCGACTTCAGCCCTTTCGCAGCTCCCTTGCCCAAGACAGGCCTCTACTTGGAGGGTTTAGGGTTAAGGGGAGGGTCATAAGAACCTAAGCCAGCCCAATTATCAGCCTACTTGCTACTAAGTCCCCTGACCCTCCAAGTCATCTCTTCCTTTCAACAAAGTGGCTTCAGTCTCACAATGCTGGGTTGAAATTGCCCATGGATGCCCTGTTCTGCTTTCGATGGACCAGTCAAAAACAAATGAAGCTACGTTGTTTGGAAGCAGAACTGAGCATTTTTGACATGAAGGTCGCCAAAGATCCGCAAACCCTAAACTTTAAACCCCTAAATGGTAGCTTCCATTTTCTTTTCCATTACCGCTATATAACCCCTATATAGTAACCAAAACCCATTAAGCATTCTATCTTGCTAGCCTGCCGAGGGCCGTTCAGGCCCAAGGAACTGCTCAAGAGTCCTGGCAAGGTCTGGATTCAGCTGCAGGCATTCATATGAGCTATAGTCTAAACTCCTCCAAGAGGGATTATATAGGGGTTATATAGGGGGCACTATAGGAGTTTAAACTATCGGTCATATAAAGCCCATTGTTTGGCACAAGCAACACCAGTCAAACGGTCCAAAGTCCGCATAGCAGACCTTGATGAGCTTGCTTCGGAGTCAGAGTCCGCGTCGGCCTTTGAGAAAAGAGTGAAAGAGTGCCCTGCGGATGGAGTTAAGAATGCCATGGCTACAAGCTTTTTCTTGGGGCGGGGGGAGAAGCCATCGCCAATTGATTGAAAATTACTTAGAACATGTGCTGGCTCTCAGAGGCGTTTAAGACGATCAGAGCAGCTTCATTGTGGGTATGATGCTAAGGGGGGTTACAGGAAAAAGACGACACAGTCCTGTCAGAGCCGTAATGAGAGTCTGTGATTTGGGCTTGGGGACGAGGGGCTTGGGGCCGGCAGGTTTTGGGCTCTTGGTCAACGGCACAACCATGTTTGGTTTTGGGCCCAGCATCTTCAGCGTTTGCACAGGGATGTTTTACTTCTTATCTCAGACTATTCACATGGACAGCGGCAGGAAACTTTTGAATGTGAAGATTTGGAAAAAAGGCTGCGCCATCCAGAGAAAACCTCTGTACATATTTGATACATGTCCCATCAATGCTGGCATGATCATGTACTCAGGGTCATACAGCCACTGTACCCAGCGCTGTAAACCCAAATGGCAAGTTCGCAAAACAGTCCCCCTAGATAATATTGTCAGCGCTTGTAGTTTCCATTTTTCTTCCAGTATCTCGATGTATCCCCGGTATAACCCCTAAAACCATCCCTATATTCGTCCCCAATGTAACCCTAATATTCCCCAATGGATACCTAGATATGCCGTCAGGGGTCCCAATCGCCTCCTTAATCACGCACTCATGACCATGGGATCCATGAAGTTGGATCCCTGAAGTTGCTCCCCGCATTGGTTTAGGGGTTTAGGAGTTTAGGGTTTCGGGTTTTGGGGGTTTAGGGGTTTAGGGTTTAGGGGGTTAGGGATTAGGGTTTTAGGGTTTAGGGGTTTAGGGTTTAGGTTTCAGGGTAGGGATCCCTGAGCCCTACTCCCTAGAACTATAATCCCTATGTGGTAGTTTCCCCAACAGTAGGGTACACCCAATATACACCTCAAAATGCTATAATCCTTATTATAGGGATCCTCAAAAATGGTACGCCCAATTGGGGGAAACCCTAAACCCCATAAAACCTTTACGTCGCCCCTCTATAATCCCTATATAAAGTCAAGTGGGAAACTCCTAAATATCCCTATAGCCTGAGCGCGCCACCTGGATAGACCCCACATCTACTTGACTTAATGGGGGTTAGTAGAGAATAAGGTAATCTAGGAGTGATATAGGAATTATTTAGGAATTATAGAGGAATTATATGGCATTATACAGGACTTCCTGTATAGATGTTGAACCCTAAGCCCCAAAGGGATTATACAGGAATTACATTACATTACCTCCTTACCAACCACCAGCAAGTGGAGTTCACACTGCAGGATGATGCGCCTGGCCAGGAGCACAGATCTTCGTTGGGGCTTCCGGGTAATTAATGCGTAGCCCATAAGTTTTTGAGGGTTTGGGGTCTACGGGTTAGGGTGTAGAGTTTAAGGTTTAGGGTTTTGGTTCTGGGTGGGGCCCCCAGATGCCCTAGGGGATATGCGCGGATGGCAAGGGGCATATAGGTATACAGGCGTAATATGAACAAAACCCTCAATGACTGTAGTTAGAACTCAGCTATCATCCTATTAGAGGCATAGGGGGGCCTGTACTTCGGTTTTGAGAACATCTGAAGTCGGTTACATGCACCGCGAGCGTCGCAGTGTCCAAGTAGCTGAGGCTGAAACCCTAAGGGTCCTGATTTTTTTCCGAAGCTGGAAGGGAATGAAGCCATGGAACATAGGTAGTATTTTTGGGATTCTACAGGGACTGGGGCTGGAATGGGGATCCCATTCACAATTCCGTGCTAGGCACCAAAAGAGGCAAGGATTTGGAGACTAATTTTCCGGCACCCTAAACCCTAAACCCTAAGGGTTTACAGTTTAGGGTTTACGTAGAGCTTGGGGCTTTGAAGCTTGGATGTAGGGCCCATATGTCTGACAATGATGCGCTTTGCCGGAGTTTAACAGCATCAACCAGTCCCTGCCGAAGATCCTAAACCACATAACCTTATCCCCGATATAACCCTCTTCAAGGAGTTTAGACCCTATCACTCATAGCCTATAACCCAATCCCCTACATAACCCCCTTAAGGACCCTAAACCCTAAACCCTATCTATGTAATCCCCTATATAACCCCCTTTAAGGAGTGTATTACCTGGCCTATGGCTTTCTTGGAGGGTTCTGGGGTTCAGGGTTTAGGATTTAGGGTTTGGGGGTTTAGGATTTAGGGTTTGGAGTTTAGAATTTAGGATTTAGGCTCAGGATTTTGGGTTTCAGGGTTTAGGCTCAAGATTTTGGGTTTCAGGGTTCAGGGTCAGGATTTTGGGGTTCAGGAGTCCAAGCCTTGGGGTCTGAACCACAACACTGATTAGATCCCAATGGGGATAGAAGCAGACCATCTTTGTCTCTTCATTGGCCTTGCTTTGGCTACACGACTATGTTCAAAACATGCTGAAAGCCAAACCCTAAAACCCTGAACCCTAAAACCCTAAACCCTAAAACCCTAAAACCCTAAACCCTTCTAAACCCTATCTCAACCCAAAGCCCTTGATCGGGCAAAGCAGGCTCTGAGATGAAAACTGCAGATCTCAAACTTTGAACCCCAGATCCCAACCTATAGTCCCCTTAAGTATATAGGGGTTATCTTGGGGTAATATAGGGATAATGGAAGATAAAATGGAAACTACTATTTAAGGTTTAGGGTATTTAGGGTATAGCCCCCCTTAAGTAGATAGAATATAGGGGAACACTAGGGTTCTATTGGGGTTATATGGGGATAATGGAAAAGAAAATGGAAACTACTATAATCTTATAATTTACAATTGGTTATATGGGGTATAGAATATGGCGTATATGGGGGGGTCTTATTATGATATACCCAAAACCATTTTCTATCTATATCCCAATCCAGCTCTCATGCCCTGAATCAGGGCTTCATTTTTAGAGTGTCCAAGAGTGCGATGATTCGGAACTTAGAGCTTCTTAAATGGGGGAGCATTGTAGGGTCATGCGGGGGGATACTAGGAGTTTAGACGATAGTTCATGAATGCTTAATTCCTAGTTCCCAGTAAGTAAGAACTAAGAAAGGAATATGTTATACGAGAAAGCATAGGGATTCTATCCTCGTATTCCCTACTAAGAACCGTAAGAACGTGAAAACTGGAGCCGCATTCCCAAATCAGCAAGGGGAAGCGTTTGATGAGAGATATTGCAACTCGAGCCAGACACCTGAAACTAACGCTTGCTGGATTACCAGGTGGCGTGCATTGTACTTCATTGCAACGAAATAGCCGACGAATGCCTCGCTGAGTCCTAACTAAAGCCTCAGATGGGGTTCATGTTTCAATTTCATCTTTTTTGGATCGTAAAGGAACGCTACTACAGAACTTCATAGAAAGACAATGGGCATGCCTGGGTGTGTTCACAGTCCGGTTGACGTCAGAGGTCAGAGAGCTTTGCCAACATAGAGCCCGTACTTGACTTGCCAGACGAGAGCTCCCTGCATACCCAAACATGAAAGGACCGGTTTCAAAAGGATGCCCCCCCACAAGAGTAGTTCCCCTGCTTTGGAGAAACCCGAAGGCTCTAGGTTCGAGGATGGTTGACTTACGCTTAGATGGAAATGCGGGAATCGGTAGGGCGCGTCTATTTATTCTGGGGAGCATCTGCGGGCGCTAGGTATATATTCCAGTGCTGGCTACACATGAACAAGCCGAGGTCGTGATATGCCGCCGGGTGCTGACCACTTCCCGCCACAGCTTCTGTTCCTGCACCAGGCTAGTGAAGGGCTTTCTTTTCCAAGTGCCCGCATTCTCAAAATCATTCCCTGTGCACGTATATGCCCGTGCGTTGGGTTTCAATGGGTTTCACTACTTCTACTGTCCTCGGGTCTGGCTTCAAGAAGGCTCTGTCACGCAGGCATGATCCGCCTTCTTCAAGGTTCTCTAAGTCCTTGTGCCTGCTGTAATTAGCTGAACTAGCGCATCCTAACGAGCTGCATGAGCTACCCTTGCTTTGTTTTTGCTATTCACTTCTGCATGGGAGTCTTTTTTGGAAGGCGCAGTTCTATTTTGCTCAAGCTCCTCCAACGGTTCCATACCGTTTTGTTTTGAAATGTTTTGAAGTCTTGTTCAGCGTAATCGGCGATGTTGGCTTGTGGGTATTTGGTGGGCTTCGTGTTTTTCTTGCTACTCCCACAAAGAGACCCACTTCTACTCCCTCAATGTAGCCAAGCGCCCACATTGGTTGGGAACACGCGAAATCCTCATGAACATCTCAGCTCATGAGACCCCGTGTTTTGATAAGCTTTCATACGACTGCTGCCATTCCACGCTTGCAGGGCCAGAAGGAGCCCAAAGAGTTGCGGCTGGGGCCATAGCGTTCTTGGGATCCCGGTTAAAGTCTGCAGCTCATCGCAGAGCAGGTTGAAGGGCCCGCAGCCTGCGGGGGAGGGGGGGGGCGGGGCGGACACAAAAATGGCAGGTAAATTTTCCAATTAAATGGTTGCATTCCCCAACCCTAGACCAGCCAGCCATTATCCAATTCAGATTCCTGAAGCCCTTGGGATGGTGTCGATTAATGTTAATTTGCTGCAGCATTGCGGTTGTTGGGGGAGTGCATGCTTCAAATTTGTTCAAGGAAGAGTACGTCCTGTGCACGTGAAGCTTTCATGGCGGCCTCTCAGGTGGCACCCTCAACTCCCAAGCGTGTGCATTGTGACTGCTGCCAGTGGCCTGGCTGCACCTGAAAGAGTTTGTTTTTAATGTGTAGCACGGAGATGGTGTAACAATTCATCGTCAACACACCAAGGTGGCTTCAACATTTTCAAGACATGTGCCTCGTCTCAAAAGCGAAAATGCTGTCATGGGTTTTATCCGGCAAGCTGATGGAACCATGCGTGTTTTTGACAAATGTTGCATGCAGTCCGAATGTACGTTTCCAAGACGCTTGAACGAACATTTTTTCCCAGATGAAATGCCAGTGCCTCCGAGGCAACATTTGAGCGGCTTATCCTGGAGCGAGTTGAGCTGTGGACCTGATGGCGAAGAGTATTGTATTTGCCTTGTTAGTCACAGTACAAACATTGTCACAGTACAAACACTAGAGCTTCAATGCTTCACATGTTGTGTTCAAATACGATGTGTTACAAGCTGACGGGCCCATAAACCGGCACCCTCTCCATTTGCGACTGTTTGCATTTACGACGCCGCCAACAAAAAATGCATGTTTCTTCTTTTCGTTTGCCTGCCTGACGTAGATCAAGAGTAATGAATGTATCAGCACCTTGCACGTCAGACCCTTTCCCCATCCTTGCTGGTTAAAAGCTGCAGGCAACATACATTTCAGTGCGATTAAAAGCTGGAAAGGGAGGCTTCAAAACTGACCGTCCACAGCATTTGGTAATCAGATCATGAAAGAATACATTCAAAAGTTGTGATGCGCGTTGTCGTTGGACATTTGAAGGGAAGGGGATGGAAGCGGTGTTTCGGGCACGCTTCAACCAGTTCCTGATGCAGTTTTAGTTTGCTACAAGTCTGAATGTGATCATGATTATTTCGTGCAAGTTATTCTATAATGGGCTGTGTGGTGTTTGCAGAGGCTTTCGATGGTGTGGAGATGAAAATTGAAAAGCACTGATCGGGTCGTTGCCGTACCCAGCCGGCATTGCCTAATTAACCCAACCCATCAACTTTCCCCGCAAAATCGGGAACTCCCGTCACACCCGTCACACCCTAAAGCACACTCCCAAAGGCCGGTTCATTTACAGTGAAACCTAGTTTCAAGCGGAGGCCGCAAAGGGATCCATCTCAGCAGGTTGGACGGCACAGATTTTGCAGCATTTTTGGTAAGGATGGTAGGCCACCCATGTGAGATTCTGCTCAATTTGTCTAGCAGAAGTACACCAATCACAACACTCTGGTGATCAGGGAGGGAACCTGCAAAACAGCACCGCAATTTTGCAACCTTGGCAATGGATTCCTGAAAGTTTGCAGTGGAGGATTGCCAGCAGACCGGATTGGCTTCATGTCTGTGAGTTTGGTATCGGCAGGGGGCAACAGTTGCGATCACCGAAAGTCGGAAAGGTAAGTTTCAATGCAACAAGTGTCTCAGTACTTATGTTTATTATTTTTTTGTGGGTGTCGTGTATTTCTACTCATATTCATATCAACATGTATAAGAATGACGATATGGATGTTGGGTTTTTGTATTTCTATTCAATTTGTGCCTAGCGGCAATTCCCGGGGGTTGGGGGGGGGGGGGGGG
>CAJNIZ010047526.1:234002-274994 GCA_905231905.1 Symbiodinium pilosum | reverse complement strand
AAGAGGTCGAAACCTCAAAATGATGAAATGCACACAGCGAAAACAAACAGAATGAACATGAGTCAGGACACAAGAACGTGAAGAACGAGAAAAAATGTGAATTCCCACAGCGAGAACGCAAAAAATACGTAAAAATCAACAAATTCCCATAGCGAAACGCGAAAAACGCGCGTGGTGCCAAAACTGACGTTTTGCGCCTGGCAACGTCTTGAAGGAAATCTGCAAAATTGCAGAATTTCCACAGCGAAAACACCGTTTGAGGTCGACAAATGCTCAAAAACCCCACCGTCGGATATCCGACTCGTGGGTACTACTACTACCACTACCACTACCACTACCACTACTACTACTACTACTACTACTAAGACTACTACTACTACTAAGACTACTACTACGACTACTACTACTACTACTACTCCTACTACTACTACTACTGCTACTACTACTACTACTGCGGCGAGCGGAAAGTTCGTTGCATTGCCATGTCTTCAGCTTGAACCGCGCTAATCCCCTTCCTCCATAGACTCCTCCACTAGCTCAAGGCGTCAAGTCCTGCGTCTGAAACAACTTAAGTCTAGTCTATTCCAGCGTGGCCATTCCTCCGCCAGAGGACATGAGCTTCTGAGTACTCCACGTCCTCCGCAATGTAGAAACATGTACGTGCGACAAAACTATCCGCCCGGCGATGTACTCCTACTCCTACTACTACTACTACTACTTATAATAAGCAAAATAATTCTAGCAGAAACAGTAGTATTGGCAAAAGTAATAGCAACAGTATTGGTGGGAGCAATAGGTAAATTGCTGAAAAAACTGAAAAAACAAGAAGTGATGAAGATAGTGGAAAATGGTTAAAAATTATCTACAAATGAGAGAAAAGCATGAAGCATCATGAAAACATGAAAACTGATGGTTTCCTCATGAAAATAATGAAAAAGGTGAGAAACAATGATAAATGAAGAAACATGATGAAAATTATCAAAATCAAGAAAACCATGAAAATCATGAAATGTATAAATGCTGATGCATGGTGAAACCTGATGGAAATGACAAACAACGCTGAAAATCACAAAATAAAACAATGAAAATCATGAACATCATGAACGACAATGCAAAGTGAAACAATGTTGAAAAAATGAACATTGCAAAAAGTGCCAAAAACAATGGAAATGATGAATAAAAAGGAAACTGATGGCAAATCATGGTGAAGAAGGTGAATATGATGACAAGTGCTTGCGTTAATGTGCTTTGAAAAAAACAGACGGAGGGGTGGGAGGGGCGCAGTCCCCCGCCCCAGCTGCAAAACCTGGACAAGGATTAGAACATGTGCTTTCTTCCGCCGCTTTGACCTGGCAATGTGATGCGGTTCATGGTGAGAAGGAGATGAACATGATCAAAAAGGATGAGAATGATAGAAAAAATATGGAGACTGATGAAGATTTAAAGACGATCATTAGAGATGATGAAAATCATGAACAATTATGAAAATATCGAAATGATGAAAAGAATATATTAAAACACATGAACAATGATGTGAAAATCATGCAACATCATGAATCATCGTGAACATCATGAAGAACAATGAAAGAAATCACGAAGCAACTCTGACGAATGATGAAAACATAGGAAAACGTTAAGAATATCATGTAATAGTAAGGAAACTATGATGAACGTGATGAAAAATGATGAGAACTAGCAAAGCTGATGAAAAACAGAAGTGATTTCTGATGCTTAAAAAGTTTCCTTTCGATGCTTGGAGAGCTTTTTGATGCTTATAGAGTTTTTTCACCCTATCCCGCAAGCGAGCTCGATCAGTCGAATCTAGAATAAACTTTCAAAATGCCATGAACGGTCAATCCGGGAGAGCCACAGTCACAAGTTAGGTAGTCGTCAAGTTATTGTAGAGACTGCGACTATTAAGCCTGGCTTCGCCGCGCAGGCCACCATCCCGGTTTCCGCTGCCCGAAGCAGTCCAGGCAGCTTTTGCAATGAAGGGCTGCGAGCACTTCGACCAAGCCTCCAGCATAGCACAACTGTGGACACATATAAACCTGGCTTTTGCGGATGCTGTCTCGGTCACCCCAAGCCTGGCATTGGGCACCTGTCACACGGACTCCAGTGAGGCGAAACCATACATCCTAGGCAAAGCTGGGCGGGACAGAATAAGTTCTGCAATGCCATTGCTTTCATAGTAGCCAGCAGTTGCGCAACCAACCATAATGTGACAGCATGGACGTTTAACACACAAGAAATATCTTGGAAAATTCACCAGGCATGCTCGAGCAAACTGGATACTGAAAGTGACATGACAGTGAAGTGCTACTGCATCCCATCATGCCACACATGCAGGGAGAGATGGCCCCAGGCTCCCTTGGAACTTTCTGCTTCAGGAAGCATGGGGACAAATAATGCGACAAGAGCAGCAGGGCACCGCGACTGTCGTGGCTTCCAGATCCGAAGAGCTCCCAGTGGTGCGGCTGGAAATCCAGATGAACAGGTCTCCTATTGATGCAGCGTGCTTCTTGCTTGCAAGCCGCATGCGGAGTAATTATGGTATTCCTCAGATTCCTCAGCCGGAAACCAGAACATGATGGCAGCGTCCTTGCCGGCGACAGTGCCGGAAACCTCGCAAGCCTTGACCCAGCGACCATCCTTGGTGAAGCGGACAGAAGCGAGGTGAGGCCAGCTGCAGCCACCAACAAGGCTCATACTCCTGAACACTCGAAAAATGAGAAAACATTGCCCCCAAAATGAAGGCAAGATACCCCTGAGTCATATTGCAACTCGTAGGGGCACTCAAGGCCTGCAAAGAGAGCTTGCTGGATGGCTAGCAGCTACAGGCTGTGAACATTCCCAGCACGCACTATCACACACTGCTCAGCGCAAGCTCAGCAACCACAGCGACCCATGCTGCCTCTCCAGTGAAAGACCTCCACCTGCGACACCTTTGCAGGCTGCGACAGCGTGATCTTCGCCCATTCTGTGAAGTGGATACCTCAGCAAAAGCACAACTCTCCTCTGCTTGGCCATCACCGGATATTGAGAAATTCCGAACATGTTGGGATATCTAAAAGGGCCCAGGTGCCATATCCCCTATTCCATGTGGTCAGATCACCCTGCGATGTGATCTGGGGAGTGCAGTCTCTGCTATTCCTCCATCCTGGCAGAAAAACCGCGTCTCTGAGGCTTCATGGATACATCTGATCATGATTGAGTTGAGTACAGCCGAGGCCGGTGTGAGCGGGTTGATGCAATGGTGTGAAGATGTGGGGTCTTCTGCGTAAAGATTGGAGCTGGCGTGGACTGGAAGAAGCACCGCAAGCATCCCATCACTCGAACCTCCCCACCAGTTGTTGCTCTCGCAAACAAGGTTGCCAGTCTCGATTCTCGCAACTTTTGCAGCGCAGCTTGCCTGGCATCCGCAAGGCAGAAGCAGGCAGAGCTGCTAACACCCCCTCCAACAGCCTGGCATACCGACCAGTATTGAACCCTAACATTTTCCCACCTCGCGCTTGTAGAAGCGCCAGGTCGTCCCGCCAAAGGCCGTCTCTTTCTCTTTCCTCATTGCATCTTCTGAGTTGCACGTGCACAGTTGCACACAGGAATGGCTCTCTGTAGGTAACCTGCCTTGGAACAGCAGCTGGGCTAGCACCCATCAGGAGTGCCTCGCACGATGCTGGGACTGATGGCACGACCTCGATGAGGCTGTTGGCTGCGTGCCTTGGTACCGAACTCGCAGTCCTGGTCATCCCACAAATTCCTCAGAAGGATGTTGCTGCAAATTCAACATGCTTGGGACCTAATCCTGGCTGAGTGTCTCTGACTCCGGTGGCAAAGCATTGCTGAAAAGGATGAGGTACTTTCCTGAAGATCCACTCTGACATCTTGATTTGTGCCCTTGCATCACGAAACCAAACAGAGTTTACGACGCTAGCCTCCATTTTTCTGTCCATCCAGAAGACTAATGATGGCATACCGCATGCCCTTGACCTCATTCAGTCACATCTGCAAACTCCACCTTCCCCGGCACTGCACTTCGGCTCGAAACAACTTATCAGAACGGAACAGTCGCATCTGCAGAGGCTGCGGCATTGGAGCCATAGTCTCCAGCTACATTTGCCTCCCAAACCTTGCAGGGCTTATCAGCCAATAGGTCCTGCACAGATCCCAAATTGCATGCCTCCCACCTCAGTCAAGCTTTTGGGAACTGGATCCGGTGTCGATGAAGGCTTCACAAATGACCAGGGGGTATGAGTTCCCCAGGTGCCGACGCATGTCACCTGCTCGAACATGCTGGCAAAAAACATTGAAAGCCATGTACACGTCGGAATCTGACAGCACACACTTCCCAAACAAAAGTGCTCTTTTAGACTTCACTTCGGAAGCTTCAAACGTGAAGTCTAAGAACTGAACCTGATAAGGAAGAATCAGTTTGTTAACTGACCTGAAACCCTCCCGCAAATTTCCCAATACAGGGTGGCTGTCTCCTGGGTTTGAAACTACCCATAACCCTGGAGGAATCCCTATTCACTTCTACAGGACAGAACTGACTGTCCAGTCTCGTCAGCCTGGCGGTAGATTCGCCAGGTGGTGCCCTCCCAGGTGATATTGCTGGCTGCAGACTTGGCTGCAGAATCCGCCCTGCGCACAACAACAGCGATTGACAGCACCACCCCCCAAGAGACATCAGTCTCGCGCCTTGCACCGGACTTCAGCGAAGTTCCGAAATCACAGTCTGCTTCATTCCAGACGGGGGCAGCAGAGGGCACATCGGTGCCGAAGACTATCTGTAGGCTGCCTTACTTCCGTTACACGCCTAAACTGAAAAGATCAAGCAAGAAGAGATGCCCCGAAACAGCCCTCAGCATCCCTCCAAGGCACCACCATTGTCTTCACCCCTTGCTACGGCAATGGCAGCGAAGCGCATGCCTTGTACCTTGGATACGAGGATCAACTGCTAGTTGTGAAGCTATGAATAGCAGTGCCCCATCGCCAACAAGCTTCTGGGACTAGGAGAGAACACCTGAGCCCCGCACGCTGGCCCCGTATCTGCCTGCATCGTTGTATGCCCAAACCTGGACATGCAAGCTCAAGCTAACTCGACTGCCAAATCA
The DNA here is from genome assembly GCA_905231905.1 of Symbiodinium pilosum. Lineage (NCBI taxonomy): Eukaryota > Dinophyceae > Suessiales > Symbiodiniaceae > Symbiodinium > Symbiodinium pilosum. The sequence goes on along the minus strand of CAJNIZ010047526.1, from coordinate 269,880 downwards.
GGCGATATGACGGTATGACACCTTGAATTGGATACCCCATGCCTCTTCGATGTTTCGTGCAGGCACCAACGGCTGTAGGGATGGCTCTGTGAAGCCAGATGGTAGCGAGACGCCCGAGGTGCCAACGCACGTCACCTCCAAACAAAGCAAAGAAGTCCGTACATCCTTCCCAGCTGTTTGGTTCAGTCTCAGCTTTTCAATTTCCTCCCAGGAGATAGGCCTTTCGTCCGGGACCAGTTCCGAAAGGCGAGTCCTGAAAAGCACTCCGCATTCTATGAATGACTGCTTTGCGTCTTGGACGAACCCTCTTCCGGAGCGTTAACATTGACGTCCTTCTCGACCTTGGAAAGATCTGGAAGTGTCGAGCCTCCTTCTCGCACTCGCTGCTGCCAGCCTCCGCCATGATTTGAAGCTTGGCTCATGGCAAACCTTTCCGTAACCAAGGGGCTATGCTTAGACAAGCAACGGCCACGCCAGGTGAGGTTCGATCCCAGTTCCAGTAAGATCGGCGGTTCCGAGCTCACCAGGCTGACCTTGGCAAAGCATCGCACGTGAAGGCTAGCAGGGAGCTTACGCATGCGGCCTAGGACTACAACTTGCCAAGAAAACGAATCCAAGGAGCCTCAGACCGTGTGGCTCCGTCGATCTCACTGGATCCAGTCGCAAGGGAGCAAAGGCTCAGCGCCCAAGCGTAGATCATGGATCTGACATTGACCGGAATGCTACGTAAGGATGGAAAAGTCTACAGACACACGAAACTGAAGCAAGGTTTGGCCCTGGTGGCCAGAGCCTTTGAGCACAGCGAGCAACACCAAGCCATTGAATACTTCTAGTCCTACGTAGTCGGCACTCTTCCATATGAGAATCAACTAGAAGACTACATATGCGCACAGCTCCCGCAAGCAACTGGCTGGAAAGGCAGTCTTCTAGCACAGGCAGGCTATGAAGCCGACCGGACGCAAACGAGAAAAAGGCAACCGTTTGAAAACTTGTGTGCAACCCAAGCTGCTGTTTTTGGCTACGTCTAAGCGAGAGACTAAGCAGGCTGCGCTTGCATGCGCTTGCACTAGAGGTTTGGATTTGTGAGACGAACTGCCACATTTGTGGCTAGTCCATGGAATATGATTTAATCAAAGCTAAGCTTGCAGATGTTGTGCCATGATTTTCGTTGAGGATGTCTGCCTGAGGGGGCTTGGCTCACGGAGTCCTTCTACAAATGACACAGGGCAGCAACAAGTCTCGGTCTAGAAGGCATGCAGGGCTCACATGCAATCAGACCTGTGCCAGAACATACCAGAGATCTGTTGTGGGCTTTCTGCAACCTAGAAACATACTTGACAGTGCGCTCGCACAATTCGTCAACACCCACCATGCCCCAGTTGATGTCATTGATCATCCATTGCCGATCTTCAATTGCCCCCACAAGAAGAATTCCGAAGATATGCAAATGTTGCCACACAGCGCCGCCATACTCTGTGACCAGACTGCAGAACTTCACAGCATTGAGGCCCACCCAGTAGCAGGAGCCGTGGTGCGCAAACAGCCGCCCTCGATGTTTCCACTCTGCAAAGATGCATTGTAAGCACACAATGTCTTCAGCTGAAACGGTATCTTCATGCCTTTGATTGTTCAAATACAAATAGCTCATCATGCCAGACTCGACGATGAGGACCTGCCAATGTAGCACCAAGCCTTGAACAACTATGTCTGTACTACCCAGGACCTACCTGAAAGCCCGTCACCATCGCCAGCGGGCAAGCAGGTACTTCATCACACAATCCCTTCAAAAACGGAGGAAACCCACCCTGAATCCAGGAGCTAGCACTGATCACAAGTAAGTTATCTGCACATCCAGTGCACAGACACCATCACTCCCAGCCACACTGAAAAATCGGACTGTTAACCTTGCTTGAAATACTTAACATGACTTCCGACAATACAGTGGTTGACGATCTTGGCTTCCCTTTTGTGTTGCAGATTCCGGTTTTAAAAAATTGCGGGCGGACCCTCTGGCATCGTCTCAGCTTGCAGCTTCTTGGCTATCTAGTTTCAGCTTCTTGGCTTCATTTGATTACTGCAAGTTGATCTGCTCCTTTTTCCTTCCTCAAGCGCAGTCATGCAGCTCTTGATATGTACAGCATGGAGGCTGCTCTCCATAGACGTTGGCAGCCCCCCCATCCAAGACGTGGTAACATCCGTGACCCGTCCTGCCCAGGACCGCAGGTCATCTCCGATACTTGGATCCCTCTCCCGTGTTGCCTTTGGGTAACTCCCAGAAAACCACAGTTGCCACACCACCCTGCAGTGTGGACAGGCCGGGACTGGGGAAGCACGTCCGTGCCCATGCCTCTGAGAACTCGCCGGGCGGATGACAAGAACTCAGAGCTTACTTCCCGGGTAGGGGGGCGGAACCCGGGGCGAGGCCAAGCATTACGTACGAATGGAGATGAAAATCGAATGATGAAACAGCCTTAGTGTACCGCCGTCCTCGAGGCGTCCCCAATATCATTCGCTACCGCTGCCCTGCCAGCGCATCCACCACATGTTCCTCGCCACCGCTGCCCTTGGATCCCTTGGCCCGCTCCCCGGGACTCTGCTCCTCTCCACTGGTGCCCTTCCTCCCTAATCCCGTCTTATATCGCTCTCTACCACTGGCCTTTCCTCACGATCCACCACACCACTCCTCCCTCCGATATCGCTCGCTCTCACATATCGCTTTCCAGCGCTGCACATCCTCCTCTAAGATATTGCTCTTCATGGAGACTCTGACCGCAGTGTTTCCTCCTGCCAGATTCCCCCCGCCATTCTCTTCGGAAGGTCTCCCGCCGCTGCCCCCCCTCCCTCTGCCTCCCGCTTTTGTGTTCCATCGTTGTCCTTCTACCCTCGTTTAACTAGTCCTGCTTTTGTCGTCAGAAGTTCTCCGATATCACTCACCCGGCGGTTAAAACAGCTACAGGAGAACCCAAAACTGCAAGACTATTGCTTTCGCCTTGTGAAGTTGCGCATGTGCGCCGAACGGATCCCTTTCAATGAAGGCAGCAATCCTTTTGGGGTCACCACAAGTCTGATCACAACCCCGAGGCCTCCGTCGCCTCAGCACCTGAGATGAAGGCATCCTGACCCGGCACCACGGAGCCCTCACGCATGGCCTCTCAAAGTAGAAAGAAGAAAGGAAAAGGAAAACACTGCCTGAGCACGAAGCTGGAGGCACCTGGTGGCAAATCATGCGGTGAAGGAAGCCCTCCCTGTTGCCACTCCTCTTTGGCCAGAAGGGAAGGCAGGCCAAAAGACTCATGAACATCTCCTGCAGGGTGAGTTGAAAGCAAACGCTCGCAGAAGACAGTTGAACCAGCTCCTCATGCAGCTGGATCTTGAGCCGTTCAGGAATATCCTGCACCATCTTGACATCGCGTTCCTTGATCCGGACCTGAAAGAGTCCTGACTGTTCTTACGTGTCAGTAAAGGCAAACGTACCTCCAGTAATCACACGATGACTTTGCAGCACTTCCCAGAAACGTCCTTCTTGCCGCAAGACGTCTTCGACCTTGCCATACAGGTCCTGCTTTGCGCGAATCACAAAACCTAGATGAAACGTGTGGAAAAGGAGGGACTTCGAGTTCGTCACCCTGTTCAAAGTAGTTTAGCCTTGACTTCTTAACAACACCATGGCGCCACACCAATGACAAGTGTTCCCCAGCGCATCCGCTCCGCAGAGAGGTTACGCTCCACGAAGAAGCGCAAGAGCTTTGCCCGCTGCTGGAACTGATCCACACGGGAGCTCTGCAGTTTACCTTCACTTCAGTGGCTGTCCTTCCCTTTTGCAGCACGTTTGGATTGCAAAGACCATTGCTTCCGAATGACTCACAGTTGCAGTAATCGAGCTAATAAACGATGAGAAGACACCCATGGCCAGCAGGATGACCCAGACAGCAAAGAACCTCCAAGGCTCACACTTTGCTCTGGAAATCTCTTTGCAAGACCCGCCTCTCCAAAGCATTATCTGGAGCCACATTGTTAGTAGCTGGCGTGAACTGAGTAAGAGTCCAGTGGATAGAAACCTGGGCCGTGCAAATGGGAGAGAAAAAATTGTAAAGCCATGCAGAGCTACAGCTGTTGATTGATGTTGCCCTCTGCAGAAGAAAGAGCGAGAAACGGCGTACCTCTCAGCGAAGCCAACCTGCACAAGGACATGTGTGGCGCGTGTGTTGACTGCCCTATAACCCGCACACATCCTAAACTGCACATACGGAGAGCTCACCTCGGTACCCAGCAGCTGCGCTTGCTCAAGCCAACTTTTGCCATCCAGGGAGGTCCTCCAAGAGTAGAAACACGCGGGGAAGCTTGTGGCACGGGCATGCAACTGGTCGATCTGATACACATCCGGTCCAGGATCCAATTCCATACCAGAGGCAGGCAATGATGTGATTTATAGCCAGCATCCTGAGAATCTGGTAAATCTAGGGAAGTTGCATGCCAGACATGTCATTAATGTTCGGAAATACACTCCAAGAAGCATAAGGAGACCGAACACGACCTTTGCGACCATGAAGACCTCACGTCCGTTGTTGTCTGCACTACGTTGCCAGGGAGTCATTATCCCAAATCTGTCCTAGAATGCCTTCAGCACTTGCAATGATCCAGGAGCAAAGGAGCAAGCAGACAACTGCTGCCGGGCCACATGGGCAGACAAGAAGCGATTGGCCAACAGTGTAAGCTCCTCATCAGAACAATTGGTTCAAACGCGAGAGGCAAATCTTGATAACAAGAGAGTAACCAACGCACATGGTTTACAGGCCTGTTGCAACTTGACTGCACGGAGTAGTCGCAAGAGTCGAAGCAGTCGCATAGTGCGGAGGAAGCGAGCTGATCTGGAGGCAGGCTTCAGTAGACCAATCCGAACCACGGCACGCAAAGCTTCTTTAGTCAAAAGGGCCTTTGAGGCGAAACCTTGCATGAGAAACAACTGTTGATTTGACACATTCGAGTAGCGAATTTGGTGGCTCACCTGAAGGGTGTTAAATTCCTCCCATGACAAAACCACAACCAAGAGGAGAACATAATCTTGCTCTATGTTGGCACAATAGGATCTCCAACAAAACAATACTCAACTCATTCATTAGAGGTCTTCTCAAGAGATTTTTTTGGACCGGATATTGCCCTTTGCCTGAGGCCCGCATCGCTCTCGGTCGCTGACACAAGCTCCACAACTATGAGCAGAACGTCTAAGGAAATGACAAGCACGTCCAACACGAACCACGAGCCTCACATCAATTGAAAGTCGCATATGCAAACTACACTTGAACAGACAAATAATTCTTGAATCTTTGCATTCTACGCTAAGAGGCGCAAATAGATCTTCAAGAGCTCCACTGGTCGCAGCTCGACACGTCCCCCTCGCTCCACTCCGAAGCAGACATTCAGCGGCATATCCAGGACCCAGAAGACCAGCGTTATCCTGCCGGCTTCATACTCCAGGAACGTGCAGCTGAATGAATCTCAGAAGCTCTTGCCTGGAGGTCGTGCTGAAGAAGTCCGCAGAGTTTGGGATGTTGAAAAGCTCCAGCGGAATGGTGATGAGATCCCAGAGAATAAGCAGCGTGCCCATGAGGGACCATGTCAGCTGAAACTGGCTGCGCGGTCTCAAAACTAATCCCTGCCAACAAGAGTTGTCTGTCAGATCATCGCTCATCCGAGCTTGCGGCAGGGAGTGCCGGTCTGACAGACGGTATCCGCGTCGGTTCTTCCTCAGCTAACCAATACTTCAATACAGCTTCCTGGCGGCAAGCGGTGGCCAGCGGTGGGCTTATCTCGTTTCTCCAAGGCTCGCAACTTGTTTCCAGGAGCTGGAAGACCACACAGGGCGCAAACGCAAAGCAGAGTCAAGGTCTGCCCTCTCAGCTTCCTCCGCGTCATCCTCACCTGGCACATCCTGTCGCCGGTTTTCGGAAGCCACATGCCGTGTGCCCATCTATGTGGCAAGAATGAGTTCAACCAAGAGTCCTTCTCTGACTCTTCCAGCAGCCTCGCGGCGAAGTCTGCCCAGCGCATGTAAGTGCCATCGGGTGCGTCACAGGACTCCCTCAGTCAGCATGGTCTGCCACCCACTTTAGTCGTCTGACTGCAAAACTTGGTTCAACTGATCAGATGGTACCATGCGAGATTCGGTGACTCTGGTCGGTCGGTATCATTGTAGTAGACCTGTTTCCGCAATTGCAGAACGGTCTTCCGCAATTCATCGATCTCTGTGTTATGCTGTTGGAGGAGGCTGGACCGCACGGCTTCCAGCTGGGTATTCAGCAGCCGCTCAAAGCCTGGCAGGGAGGCTAATCCTGAACTGTCACCTGAACCCACAGTCAATAGATTGCAATGTAACACGAAAGTGCAGAACCATTATTGGGCTTCGGCGACGGCATTGCTGCTTTCTATCACACCAAACTGGACCAAATGTTCTACTACCTGACCGTGTTTGTGTCTCTTGGAAATGGGAGAAGGCATGCCAAACGCATGGGTGTTTGTCTCGTTCTGCGATTCTGCAGCCCAAAATGATCACACATGCAACATCAAGCATGCGATCCGAAGCAACCAAGCTGAAACTGCCCAACACTTGCAGCGAAGTACGACAGAAAGGAAAGAGCAGCAACATCTTGATCGTGGATCAGGTCTGCGCGGTCGCTGCATGTGGCAGGTGGAAGTTGAGCACCAGCTTGGATGCTCTCAATTTGATTGGCTTGAATCTCAGACACCGTCCTGTCTCTGCACCAGAACTTTGGTCTAGGCCAGCGTCACGCCGCGCCGCGTGCACACTAGGCACAAAAGGACTCCTTCCAAAGCAAGTACTTGGCATCGTTCTGTTCCTGCCAAACTACGACTTCTGGTCCTTGATCATGCGCTGGAACGCTTCATCTGACCTAAAACGGGAAAACACGTCGCAGCACAGCGATCTCCTGCATCAAAACGAGGCCAAGTTGCAGCTTTGAAGCCCATGGCGGAGGCGGTGGGCAGATCTGGGGCGTGGCAGCATGGCACATAGCCGGTCAGACTACCGCAGACTGCCCTGCTGTCTGCCTGCTTCATGGTCTCCTTTATGACCTTGACCTCATCCTCGGTGAGCAAGGTGGCCTGGCCATGCTCCACTCACACAGTTTCTTACAAGCTGGAAGACGCCCTGAAGTATTTCAAGAAGGCTTGCAAGGAAACTGCTACTTGCTGAGCTTGCCAAAGCTGCCTGCATTGGCCGCAGCTCAGCTGGGGGAGCTGGAAGAGCCTTGACCAGGAAGGCAGCTCATAACAAAATGAAGAACGCTGAAGCTCCACTGCTCTTGGTCGGAAGCAGGATTTGAAGATCCAAAGTTGGCGAAGTTCTCCAGGATCTTGGGAGCTCATTGAGGGACATGGAAAACAAAAACCGATGCAACCCTTTCCTCCCTGAACTGTGACCAAATGACCCGCGACTAAGCTGACACAAGCTCTCTGCAGCCACCCCACTGCAGGAATATAAAGCAATAAGTTGCAGTGCTCATCAACAGCAACGACTCTGACGACAAAAATCTAAATCAATAGCCATCTACGCAACGAAGCTCTCTACCAGAGTGGCACCATAGCAACCCGTCACATTCCCCTCATCCAAAGAAACTACGGCAAGTCCTCAGAAACCTGTAAAAATGCAGAAGGGCCCAAATCCATATCTGCACAAGCACGCCGAAAAGTCGCAAAAGCGCTCGGAGAAAAGAAAAAAAAACACTGCATTTCTGAAATGGTCACTCAGTATTTTGCAAATCTACCCTTCACAGCTACCTCGAGGACCCAATCCGCATCCTTGACGCGTATTTGATAATATTCAAGCACAGCGTGGAGAGAAAAAAACAACGCTGTGGGGAGGGTTAATAGACATTCAGGCGAAAACGTCGCCACTTCATCGAATCATGTAAGGTGTCACATGAGCTGCAAAGTGGATTGTCTGCAAGCGGGACGAGTCATGACTTGCCCAGCTCCAGGAACTGAATGAGCAGAAAGCAGAGGTGACAACAGGACACACTTGAGGTGGGGTCTGAAGATAGAAACAGAAGCAAGAAGACAAGCACGCCTAATCATCGCAAAAGGGTAGCAGTGGTTCAATCGACTGAGAGGGTTGCATCCCATTCAAAAATCACAGCCAGGGTCGTTCACAGCAATACATCCAATGTCTAGCAACCGCAGCTCAGAGTGCCATTCGTCGGCTGGATGCTAGTGGTGATAATACTAGTGATCAACAATGATGATCGCTCTTCGGCACGACGCCACTGAATGAAAACATGGCTGGCGCTCAGGTTGCGGCCTCCTCGCTGCATTTCTCTTCTCCTCTCAAAGCCACGACGTGATCAGGAACTACTCCAGGCGTACCTTTTGCAGATTCCTCACAAACAGCCAGCCGGCCTTCTTGCCACGCTCGGAAAGGAGGTTTGGCAACCTGCTCTCGGCTCTCAGTCTCACCAGCTCTATGAACAGGAGAAAGATCCAAAGTGAGTTTGGTGCCTCGGCGGCTCCGCTTTGAAAGCCGCCCCAATCATCTTACAGGGGAAAGTAGCAAGCATCAACTCCCTTTGGCATCTCTAGCTGCCTTCGACTGTGGCAGGATGCCGACCATTTTCGATGCCTGCCTGTGCGATACGCTTGCCAGATGAAGTATACATGCAATCGGAGAGTCTGACTTTCGCAGCCAGCACAACGAAACACTCTTGCGGAGCGCTTCAGAACCTGTCCTCGTCATCGCTTCCTTTGACAGCGTACTTTTGTGACATTAAATTAGGAAGGGCTTGAAAGCATGTTCTCTGCATCTAGCAGCCTGCATCAGAGCCCAGTGCGGCATAGCCATGTTCCTCACCACTGGCATCTTCCTCGTCCTGCCGGCACCATTCAACGGCATGCTTGCACTGGGATGATCCTCTATCCCATGCACTCCGTGTCACTTGTCTCACGGAGGACACCAGACGGCTGAAGCCTGAGCTGCAAAAAGAGGACAGGCCTTCCGCGCAAACATCGGTTAAAACCAAATGGTCCTGACGGAGGCCGTCCATTTCGAACTTGGCTGCCGACGGCTGCGGAACTGTTCGTTCTGCGGCCAGTGTTCTCTGATAATCTGCCTGCTGAGACATGTGTGAAACGTTTCGTCGGGCATCGGCATGCAGTCGCCAGTCGTTGCCTCCATGATCTCGAGGCTTCGAAATAGCCTCTCTGCGACCTGGACACAAGCTGTTTTTCGGTTCCAATCCACATTCGATGCCAATGTCATGTGAAAGTGGTGGCTTCAAATTGGCGGCTTCAATCATCGCTGAGTTATCCTTCCCTCCGTCTACTTGTCTTCATCTCAGGAAGCAGTCAGGCATTTCTGGTCTGCTCCAACTCAGTACTGCTGTGACCAGGCACTCTGCCATGGCCCTGGTCTGAACATGGCACCAAGATGCAATGTCTAAAACTGCGCACTTACCACTCAGAGAGCACCGAGATCAAGGAATTGTTGGTTTATCTTGGGGACACCCACCATGTGGACATGTGCAGGTGACAGCATGCAGACTGGCATGAACATATTCACGCCAGTCCCACCAGGATGGCTCAAGATATCTTGGGAGTAGATAATCCGAGCTTGCACCGCATTATGCTGAATTGAAGCTACATTCTGCAAGGACTGCGTACTTAAAACATATGGTGGAGACTTTGGATTTTTGGCCACCTCCTTTTGTTACCCTTATGCTACCCATGATCCCTACTGCCCATGCTTGTGAATGCCCTTCTTTGTGAACTTTCCTAATGCGCTAACTTCCAGAAGGCAGGCTGTGTTTTTCCGTGTCTCAGCCGTCCAAGCACAGGTCAGGGCTCTCTAGCGGCAAGCCGCGGTGGAAGAACTGGGTGGCAAGATCTTCAACCAAGAGCCGGAGAGAGATGTTGCAGTCTTATCCACAATGAGATTGCCCAGATTTCAAACAGGTAGTGGAAGTAATCTCCGTGGCACAATCGCCCTTCTGAGTCTGCGAGGTCAATGAGTTCGCAGTTCTCGGTGTAGGGCACTTGCACCATAAAGGCTACAACTTTGTTTCTGTCTTTCTTTCGGTCGGGGCAGGCTGGCCTACCCGTGGGACTTCCCCACCCCCATGTTGGGCCGCCCCTAAGGATTGCCCTCGCTCTGTGGCTCGTTTTCGTTGTTTAAGCACCGCTCGACCTTGTCCAGCCAGCTAGGCACGTGTTTCCCGCGCGATTGATGTTCACAGGCAGCAGCTGGATGATGATTGCACCTCTGCCAGGAAAATCAGACCGTCTGTGCGCCGTTGCGTCAACCCAAACTGGCAGGATAGTCAGCCTTTCGTGGAGCCGAAAGTTTACAGACATGCTCGCTGCAGCCACAAGCTTTCTATCACGGATTTGTTCTCTGGGCTCTTGTTTGGAACCTGGCTTCTTGCAATCAGTGCATGAGTATCAGCCCAGCCCCTGATGGTTTGCTGTGGCCTGGCCTCTGACTGACAGCAGGACAATGCGCACATGTGTTTGCAGGTGGCGGCTACACTCCATGCGCAACCGGTGGCGATTTGTGTGAAGCTTCTACAAAAGCAACGGCATGCCATGGTGTCTCATTGCCATAGCGTGCGAGCATCTGGCCGGCCCGGTCTCAACCAGCCTTTGCTGCCTCCTTGCGCAGTGTTTCCTTAAGTTTGGTTGTGTGAGGGGTTTGGTGACAGTGCCACATGCACCAATGGAGCTCTTCTCGCTTGTCACAACTGTTACAACCACCAAGACTGGCATTTGTGGATTTCGAGCTTAACGCGTCCAACGATATGCTTTCTGGACTTGCAGAAGCACGGGTGTCTTGCAGTGAAGCGCGGGAAGATGGCAGCGTCCGATCTGGATTGTTCGCCTTGTCCCTGAAAGCTCAGGAGTACTGTGAGTAAGCGGTCCTGCAGACTATGTGACACTTCTAAGTAGGATCTGTTCGCTGTGGAGATCCGCTGCTGATTTCTTACTGGAAATCAGGCGTTCTGTTTGAGCTCGACCTTCTTTTCAAATCATTAGTCTACCAAGTGCATGGCCAGCCTCAAGGAGTCTGTGCCGCATTTCGCGTGGCACTGGGATTAGATCTTGATACGGGAACTTGGAGCGCTGGAGTCTGCTCTAGCCTTTCACCTAGTAGTTTGGTCAGGCTCTCTCTCCTACTGCTGCACTCGGCAGGTCCAGCCTGGTCAGTGATGTCAGGAAGCTGTCCCGGGCTGTCACCTGCCAGTCTCATCACAGTGGCAAATTGACGCATGGAAAAAAGATGCCAAGATGGCCACCATCTACACTAGGCGCCATGGCATCGCCCGCCATGGTGGGAAGCTCTGTCACATGTGAATCGATGAGCTGAATCTAGCTTGCTCATGATGGGCAGGGCAAATGATTCATGTTTCGTGCTTGTTAAAAAGCGGCTGGCTGGCAAGTGTGCGGAAGGATTGTTCACTCGATTCAACCAAGCCATGAACATACAGAGCTTGACTTGGCAAGCTAAGAGGACAGGCCTCGATGGGGATGCAGAATCAAAGCAATGCAGAGTGCAAGGGATACCAATGCTTTATCTTCAGCGCTAATATGCGGGCACATCAGCTACGCACTGATGCAACTTTATGTACAATGATGGCAGGCCATCTGCAGTCACAGTGGTGCCACCCAATGGCTCACAAGCCGTCATTTACAAGCAAATCCCTTGAGGATCTGGGTTGTGGACAGATGATCAACCAACAAGCTAAGAGGCATTTACCAAGTAGCTTCAACAATAACTTGCATCACCCCATCCACAGGTAAACCGGTGCACTCAGGCAGTCCAGTTCATGATGCGGAAATCACAAGGCCACTTGTATGATGTGGTCCTGGCATGCCACAGGCTCTTTTCAGTGACAGATGCGTCCAGCCCATGGAAGCCGACCAACATTAAATCGTAAGCCTGCCTGTTGGTTTCCAGGCAGAAGACCTGGGTCATGCTGGCATCAGCGCCGCTGGACGAACACTAACCAACAACATGGACAACAAAGCCAGCTTTGCTGCGATTGCCTCGATGGAGTCTGTATTTTGACATAAGGTGGGCGAGACTCCAATACCGCACCTAGCAAAAGCATGCAGGAGCCTCTTTGCTGCTTGCATGTCTGCTCCCTATCCAAGCTCTGGACTCAGTCACAGGGAAGTCCGGCACATCAATGCGGTCACAGCAGTCCTGGCATGGGCATCATGAGGATGAAGCGTGAGAGAGATACATGATGTCAGCAGATACTAGAAAATCAGAAAGTGCTAAGACAGGAAACAAAAGGTTTCGGCTCGAGGTCCTGGTAGTTTTGACCGCAGGACAAGGGATCCGCAAACAGGTGCGTGTGCTTGACGAAACTCGGACAACTCCTGAAATGCATGCGCATCCTGTGGAAAAAAAGAGCAGGAGCGAATGCAAGAATGCACTTATTATGTCTTGTTGCATACTTATACATCCTACCACACACCTCCAAGGCCAACAGAAACTTCCACCAAACGCAGACCCGGGCCTGTCCGCGAAGTCGTGGCCCTGATGAAGAATAGTGCCATTGTGCTGGAAGTTGCGCATGCTTGCCCTGGGTGGATCAGAAGGTGAAATTCTAGTTCAAGTTAAACTCAGCAAGACACATTGAATTAAGCACTCGGCCCGCCCCAGACACGTTCGAGTTCAGTGAGCCACCAGCTGCGAGGGCGAGGGTCCACCTTCGACTCTGATCTGTTGTTTTTTATCTGGCATAGGGCAGCCGCTTTGCCTTTATGACATTGGCATCTGTCTTGAGGTAGAACGCAAAGTTGTACGGAATGACAGTACCATTTGCCTGTAGTGAGGCTTGTGAAGGGAGCTAAGCAATGGTGATTTAAGACTCAATGAAAAATCCTTCCTAGACACATGTCACATGCAGTCCTCGAGCACCTTCGTGATATGCTCCCGCAGGGTCCCAATCTGCGGGAAAGTAATTTGTGCAAGCTTACACCACAAGCTGCATTGCCATAAACAAGACTGATAAATCCGGGGACTTGACGTACGGTGTGTAAGCAGGAGTCATCGACACCAAGGCAAAGAAATCAAGCCTTCGCTAGCATGCTTTCAGATAAACAATCCTCATCTCATTTGCTAAGGCTCTCTTTGAGATCCCAGCGCAGGAATCTTGCGCCGCGGAACCTGAGCGACGCGCCAGGCAGAAAAACTCAGAGAAGCGCTTATGAGCACCAGTCTTGTAAATCTGAAGTCACTGAGCGTGGGTCTGGGTTGTGGAGAGTTTCAGGCAGCGGCGGCTGGCCTTTCAAGAAGAAGAGCGCCTCAGAACAAATGTAAACGCATCATGCAACATCTCTCAAGTGAGGTCGTTCCGTGAAGGATGCGTCAAGGTAGAGACCAATCGTGCGAAATACATAGTTGAGTGACTACAAATGAGACAGACTACCGAGCATTGCAAAACACGGGCACGCACGCCTTCGTCGCAGAAATGTCCTGCAGGCGATAAAGACGTGCCTCAGCTTTCGTTGGACAAGTTTCTTTCAGTTCCGGAATGAACAAACCGCTGGTTCGCACCACGTAGTCGTAATACGCGACGCCTCGGATGATGGCCTCCCAGCGGCTCATGCAACAAAGATCAGCAACAAACGAGCAGCGAATGATAAAAACAGGTTGCCGACAATCGTGCCTGCTGAGGTTTCACAGATCTCGCCAGGTAGTGTCCCGTGTTGTACATCAAAGACCTTCTGTGGTGTTTGACCTATCCCTGGCAGCAAGTGACTAGATTGGAACCCTGAGTCAGCGACTCCCAGCCCATGGCAGTGCCAATGCCCGGGATTCCAATCTACACGCACGGGGCCATGAAAGACAAGAAAATGCACGCTAAGTCTCAACGTGGTGTGAGGTGCGAGCAAATGCATATGGATGCCCGAACTGTTCCTGAGACCTCTGGAGCAAATAACGGAGCAATCCGACCCACTGCGTTATCAGCCAACAACGCCAAGAAACGCTGTCTGCTGCAGGTCTGAGGTGTTCGAGCGGTAGCGGACCTCGGGGGGGGTTTAGTTTGTCGTTATACATCAAGACATGAGCAAACAGTTTTGCAGTCAGGCCTGTTCCGCAAAGGTGTTTGCCCATTGCCTGAAGGGTCATTGGCAGGACAAGGCATAAGGCCGTGCTGGTGACCGACTTTTATGAGCCAAAGGCCCGAAATGGTATGCTCCACAGAACTCCATTGTCTGAACCAACCTCACACACCACAGAATGAAGCAGCTCAGAGCCAGCTGTGTTGCACGGCACCAGGAGCTGCACGTTCTTGGGGCTTGCCACTCCCAGGCAATGGAAGAGGCAACGACCACCTTCAGCGCACTTCTCATTGCACATGACCTAGCTGGTCACGGCCTGCTGTCGTTGACAATCGCCAAACCAAAGATACGAGACCCAGAAAATGCCTCCACGGAAGGTGATTGAAGGGGGGTTTGCTACAAACATCTTCGGCTGGCTGCCAGTCAGTCGCAAAATGAGTGTCTATGCCTTTTGCAAGCCCGAATTTTGACTACCAGCTATGTCCTTGCTGGAAAAAGACTCCCCGGAAAAGGGGGGCTCAGATGTTGGGACTTTGCTGCTGAACACCAACGGTACAAAAAATGCCAGCGATGTTGAGGATCTGTAGGGCTATTGCTCATTCAGTGTCAAACCATAGTGAAAGCATGCAGCTCCCGAGGCGCTCGCAAAGAAGCTGGCATTGTACTGCCGGATTTTTTCCGCCATTTGTAGCGCCTGCACTGGCGGTAAGAGGTACATAGAAGCAACTCCTATGCCCAGCAAATGTACTGCACCTCCGTGCGATTCCGATGCGTGTCATAAGTCCTGCGAGGAGAAGCATATGCATCAGCAAAAACATGCAAAAAAAACACTGAAAGCTGCAGCTGCAACAACTCAGCATAACGTCCGGAGCCATTGCAGCGAGAAGTCCAAGCGCCGAAAGATTGCGAGTACCAATCCTGTCTCGTCACGACGCCTTGGTTTCTTGACGCCATCAAGCGTTTGCTGCTTAAACTCTATAAGAATTCTCTCTAATGACTGGTGGAAGATGACCTTCACAGCTGTCGCCAAGAACGCAGCCTGTAAATCACCCTTTGGTCGACCTTTTCGGGAAAGGATGAAATCCAAAATCAAGTATTGCAAGCGCATGCACCTATCAAAGGATTCCGAGCCTCTATGTGTGCATAATCAGGGGCATTCCTTGGCAGGTTGCTTCACAAAGGACGGGCTTGGGCTGGACCCTTCCTGGGGCTAGATTGATCTCAGGGTGGCTCATTCCCATGCCTCGCACCATCAGATTCACCTTGTCCTGGACAGCGCTCACAAGCGTGTACCTCCCGCCCACAGCCGATGGACCGCACTTTCCTCTGTGGCTGGAGAGGCACGCAGTCTGCACGGGGCTCCAAGCACTGCAGCCCACACTTACTGGTCCGGGACCAGCCAGGCCTAAAAAACTGCATCATGCTTGACAGGCTGTACCATTCGATGGCATGGAAAGGGCACGGGCTCTCTGCCCGTCCGCAGGCACGGACGCGAAACTGAGCCTTTGCTTCAGATTGCTTGCATCTTGGAATCTTCAACCTGCACATTGGTGTATGTTTTAAGCTCAGTCCTGCACTGCATGGGCGGTCTCAGGTGGCACTTGAAGAGTATAAGCTCGGCCTGCCAAGATGCTTTTGTCGATACAGGCTGAAACGTGGTCACACTCTGCGTCTTGGCCACAGGCACAGACACGCATGGCCTACTCCCACGTACTGCGTCATCCAGGGCTCCCATTCGCCATCTCCCGGCCAAGTCTCTACCTGGTCAAAGGCCTCTGACATGTCAGGGCTGCATTCTGCGTTCCCACCTCCTGAGCATCTATATCCGTTTCCCGGTACCTGCAGGAAAAGCTTTCTGCGGATGTAACGTTTCTTGCGCAGCTACCAGCTACTTGTCAGGACACCTCAGGGACTCCATGTCAGCGAAGCGCATCGGGGGCCCCCTGGGCCGGCGGGCCTATTGTCGTTCGGAGTGTGTGTTTAAACAAATGAGAACATGGAGCAAATACTTTCTGCCCGTGCCTGCAGCTCATAGCGATCAACGGAGCACCACGGATTCCACTGGCAAGAAGACCAAGCCAAACAAACTTGAAGGAGAACTTGGACTAACGGCTTCGGGACACTGAGCTGCTAGCACCAGGTGTCCAGGTCACCATGATGCTTCCCCTTTCACTGCAAAAACTGCCACTTGTTACACGAACATGCACCCCGAGCCTCAGTGCTCGAAGAGGATCCCATGGCCTTAACAGAGCGAAAGAGGCAAGGAGGGTTTCCCTCGTGCCAGCACAAGAGGCCCTTGCTGCATAAGAGGCCTCTGCCATGTCTCTTCTGCATTGTACCTTTCTAGCTTGCAAAGCTCGACATGTAGAGCCAAGGCGTTTGCTTGAGACTCTGGCGTGACTGGGAAGTATGCGGCCTCGACCTGGAAGCGCGCTGCCGAGCCGCTGGCTTCTGCTTCCAAGGATGCGTCACTGGCTGGCTCTTTTTTTCCAAGGTCCGGGCGAGCGGAGCAAAAAAAAGCCAGAAGTTCACGGCAGGCGCAACCCTGGGACCCAACATTCGCCGCATCACGAAAGCATACGAAAGCTTCAGCAAAGCACACGATTCAGATGCGCTGGGCCGCATGCCGATGCATGACAGCCCAGCTGCCTCGAACTTCACTGAACAAAGAGCCAAGCGCAAGGTCCACACAACTTGCATAAGTGACTTTGACTCGCACCGAATCAGCAGCGCCATAGATAAGTCATGCACAGATCTTGGTCTTCTGAAAAGTTCATAGACATTCCATGACAGACTTGCTGTTGCGAGCTCGGCTTTGTGAGTTGGAGTTTTCTACCCGGCCTTTGACACTTTGCTGCTCATCTAGATTCACGCTGAATGAGAACTAGGCATTGATCAAGACTTCTTGTTCAGTTCACACAGCAGTCAACAGAAGCAACCGTGACAGAAGGCCATCTGGAATGCAGGGGCAAAACCAAAGCAAGCGCATGCCGACAGCACCAGTTTGGATGGGCCGTCAACTCTGTTCTTTCTGACCCTTCTCCAGGCCGCGGCGAAGCTCCCTGCAGGGCAGAGTGAAAGTGCCGAAGCTTTGGGTCTAGGCTTGCTGTAGGGGCCAAACTGAAGTCATGCCGGGCACAAATTGATCTTCAATCACCCAACTCAGGCCTGATGGCTCGTCGCACATTTCTGGAGCGAAACACCGAAGAACCAGCCACGGCCTCGTTGGCGCCCGCAGATGCCGCTAGAGCAGCCGTAAGGGGCGTGACCCCCCCATCCACTTCCAGGGCCTTTTTGGGAAAAACCTCACGTAGCCGTTTCAGCTTGGGAAGCATCTCCGGCATAAAGGCCTGGCCACCAAAGCCGGGTGGCACGGTCATCACCAGAACCACATCGAAGAGCTCGGCGACGTTGAGCACGGTCGTGTCCACGGCGGTCTCCGGTGCCAGTGCCAGCCCCACATCAAGGCCCAGCCCGTGCGCGTGCTCTGCGGCTTCGCGGGGGTCGGTGACCGCCTCAAAGTGGAAAGTAACCCGGCTTACTCCTGCTCTGGCCATCTCTTCCAGGTACTGCTCAGGACGGGTGACGCAAAGATGCACATCGAAGTAAGCTCGAGGCTCATGATCACGCAGTGCCTTTACTACCATGGGGCCGAAAGTGAAGGCTCCTTGAATCCAGTTTCCATCAAACATATCCAGATGCACATAATCTGCCCCTGCTCGGAGGACTCGGTGTGTCTCAAATGCCAGGTTGGAGAGGTCCCCTGCCAGCACGGAAGGCCCCACACGAACCTGCAATGCCGCTGATGATCGGACGTGGCCAGCTGCGAAGGCCCAAACAAATGGTCCAGAAGACAGTGGCGCAGCAAGCTCTTCAATCTCTGGTGGCCACACGACTGGCAAGACACCCAGTAAGCAGAAGATGGCAGACAATCTGAGCCATTTTGGGCCTTTTAACATTACTACACTGGATGGAGGAAATCCTGCAAACTTACGATGCCCAAATTGCTGTGACTATTGGGCCACAAGGTTACATCAGGTGGTGCAAAATTTCCTCAATCCAAGATACCTTGCCCAGATGTGGCCCCGGCACTTGTCGGATATATCGGATTCAAGTATGTTGGCCCTCCTGCCACAAGCTTCGTTTAAACACATGGATATGCTCTGCGATGGACAGCTGCTTCAGTTTCAGGCCTTTCCTGCAAGTGCGCCTGTGTCATCACGTTCGTTTGGAGCCAGCGGCTAATATCAAGCCGCCATGTTGGACCACAAAGGTGTCATGGCCCCTCTCAGCCTTTTTCCGTATTACAGGCATTACGTCAAGCCTGGGCTTTGCCAGCGCTGACCGCATGCTCTGGCTAGAGCGTCATCAGGAGCGCTTGCTGCGGGCGCCCCGTAGCCTTCAAGGTATTCTTCACACTTTTCATGTTTTTGCATAAGAAAAGCTGCACGGGTAGCATGAGCAATTTTATGGTGTAGCGAGCAATGATCATTTAGCAAACAGCTGGAGCGAAGAAAACCATGGCAAAAGAACTCCAGGCCTGGATGAGGGTAACGCATGCTGTGCAGGTAAAGGTTTGGAGCAAGTAGGTGCTGTGCCTGGATACACCACAACAAATTCTAGGCAGAGAATGCACTTGAGCTGCTGGGCGTGCCGCACAAGGAAAGGTTGTTGCCTGGAGGTCCCAGAGGACGCAGCAGGATGCATCGTACTGCACCAGTGCAGCACGTTTGCGGCGCACCAATTCTTCTGCTGGGCTGTTGTCTGCCACGATTGGCATTTGTGTCATGGCCGGACAAGAATAATAAATCTCAAACCTTGGCAAGCCCGTGGCAGGGAAGGCTATCTCACATCTGAACCCCGACACAGGAGCAGGGTTCGGCAGCAATCATGTCTATAAAGCATGACAGCGCTTCACGACCATGATCTCAACTCAAAGCAAAAGGAGTCATTTGAGTGGTGACCGGAAATGAGTTCGGAAAGTGTTCACACAGTTGTACTGTGACGGCACTCCCGGCTAGAAACGCTGCCAAACGTTATATGGGCAGAGTTTGCAACCCAGTATGCCCAGACCAGCATCTTGCCTGGAGACAGCACTTGCTTCCTTGCCAAGTCCAAGGCCAAAGCCAGGCTGAGCTCGGCTGTAGTTTTGCCAACTGGCTTCCTTGTTTGTACTCATCCTAGGGTCTTGATGTCATGACTGTTTGGCATGCAAGCTGTCTCGCGTGAACAGCATGCACATGAACCTCAGTGCTGTCCCTGGATCATTGACATATCGTCCACCAAATCAAGATAGCCCTGTCGGTTCAGTATGGGTGTTCTGCGTGACCAGTACGGGTCAAGCAGCGCAAGTCCTGGGCCAGTCAACACCAAACATGTGCAGCTTATTGGTTGTCGATATCTAATGCACATCTACTGCCTGTGGCTACACCCATCACGTAATAAAGGAACCCTTGGGGTGCCAACAAAAAGCAACAGATGCATGATGGGTATTCAAAGCATCGCACTGTCCCGCGGGTCACTTCGCACATGTCAAACAACTTGTAGGCTCCAGCAATGGTAAGTGGTGACCTGCAAGAACGGACGCATGACGTTGACAATCACTATGAAATGAGTCGCTGCTCATCTTTGAGCCCGTTACCCCAGCGAATGACCTGCTACACGCAAATGTTTGTTCGGCGCGACTGCCACCAGTGATGCCAAAGTCTTGCCCAAGAGAGTTGAAGCAGAGAACTCTGGTGAGCCTGCATCCTGCACAGTTTGGCAACAGAAATATGCTGCCCACAGTGATCAGGCTCTTTCACAACGGGCCTGAAACTTTCCAGATTCAAGGCGATATCGCATCCTCCTGCATGGTGCGCAAACAGACCGTGCTGAGCAGTGCTGGCTTAGATACCCACCTTGGGCCATGGGGCGTCCAAATTTTGGCTTCAGCATCTGGCAACCAAGGCTCGTCAGAGAACATGTCCTCAACAGTCCCAAACAACGTGGGCTGCAAGGCTAATTGTGTACCAAACGTTGTCGTTGTTATTAACCATGCTAAAGCTGACCAATGCAGCACATTGAAAAGCCGAAGCTGCAAATGGCGTGTGTTTCAATGACCAAGTCTCCCAATAAAAGATGCCCACGTTCCAGCCTTTGTCCAACCATGGGACTGCCAGGTCCACGTCCAAACCACATCGGGGCTCGTTTTCCTTCCAGTTGAAGGTTTCACGGTAGACTTGAGGGATTCGATCGACCTCCCAACCATGCACATATACCAGTGTATCATTGTTGCTCGAGAAGTATGCATTCTCCTCACCTTCAATGTATCTCTCGCAAGCACCAGAAGGGCCGAAGAAATACAAACCATAGTCCAGACGTGTTGGGAAGCCGTCAAAATGGCTGGCAAAGTGACGCCTGGCATGATCACGAGCTCAAACGCTTCATGTGATGTCTGGCACTTGCAAACTTGCACAGTCATCGTTCCAAACTCACCTGCCACGCTTCCGGAAACTGAAGAAACGACGTGAAGCAATCGCAACAGCTGAAGCCGCTTGAACGCCTGCAGACAAGCCCACCATGCTGACCTGAATGTATGCCGTTCTTGTGACACATGTATGTGACTCCACAACGCGCCTGCAAGTTGTCCTCGGCATAGTGTCCTGCCCAAAAAAAGTTACGTTCAACTGTCGTGACCGCCCCGAACGCGGCACACCACAGTCCCATAATACATGTCACAGCCTTCCAAGGTGCCATTTGCCAGGCGTTACGCCAACAGGTGGCGGACTGGTGCGCTGCACCCGTGGTACCGTTCTGCATGGGGCCGGAAGCATCCCAAAATAGAACATACGCGTCAAGTCTGTGGCCGTGTTGAAATCATAAAAAGCTCTGGCAACCCCTTGTTTTGCGACATTCCAAACAATGTTCAATAGCTTGGCTTGTATTCTCGACAAGGCACAACAATCAGATGTAAATGCGCAACAAAACGTTGAATGCAGAAAGGGCAAGTTGAATGCAAACGGTGGCAAGCCCAGGAATGGAAAAGGAAAGACAAGCTATGTAATATTGCCAGAAAATTCGGGGTGACAAGCATCGCAGTGTCGAGCAACATATGGAAAGTGGTGGAATATGTCATTATTTTAGACCATATATATAAATTGCGTGACCACAATTTTGAAACAGAGTTCTATTAGGATGTTCAAAAGTATGTTTTTCAGCTTCGACGAGCGTTCTAGAATGTTTGTAAGAAGCATGTCGAGGAAGGTTTGTGCTATGGCAGAGCACGCAAGTTTTGTATGTTCAAAAGTCTATGATGAACCTTGTACTGGTTGCGGGTCTGCCGGTTGTAGTGACAAGAAGCGCTCTCCGTCTTTACAACAGCGACGCACACGGATGCTACCATTAACCCGTGGCACGGGCAGCGAACCCTTTTTCTCTAGATAAATTGCCGTGCGATTTTCTCAACGCATCTGACTCTACGTGTGTAGTTACAGAAAGCATCGCCCTGTTGGCCCCAGTTTTTAACGTTTGCGAGTGCGCACTAAATTCTAATTATTTGCTCTTGAATTGTAATAGACAAGTAAGTATGGCAGGATTACGAAAAGCGAAGCTCTATTCAAATGGGGTGGAAGGGCGGGGGGCTTACGGGGTGGAAGGGCGAGCCTCTGGGGTTAGGAGAGGAAGGGAAGTGAGCCGAAAAAAACAAAGTGTTTCTTTTTTTTTGTTTGGCCCCCTCCCTCTCCCGACCCCAGACGCTCCCCACACCCTTCCATTAGCGCTGAATAGGCTCCCCATCCTTCCGTTAACATTAATTAAGGCTTTTCTTCCTTGATTAGTCTTCCCATACCTAATCATCCATCATTTTTTTATTGCGATCCCTGCACCCAACGACCCCTCTCCATGTAAAGCATTAAACCAATGAAATAATATAAAAAAATGAGAATATTACAAAAATAAGATGCAAAAAAGGGAGACGACAATCTTAGAAAACGTGAATAGTTGAATGTATTAGTAAATAAAATGAAGAAAATGATCTAATTCGCAGACCTTTCCAAAACAATACAGTACATATTTCATAATAAAAAATGAAACAATTCAAATAACTCTAGAATTGATAAAAATACAGATTATCAAAAAAAACAACACCGGAAACACTGGAGCAAAACAAAGAATACATAATACGATGGTATTAGAAACATATATTCCGTAAAGAAAATGAATTAAATGAATTCGGATACTCGTCTGGCTTTATTTGGGGTTGGACTCACGTAAAATCTTCAAGAATTTTGGAAGCTTCACTACTACTGCCCAAAGCCTTAACTAGTCAAATTAACTGACATTTTCACGAGGATGAGCCTACATTTACATGATTTCCCCTTTAGAAAACACCGGGCACTCAGTTAAATAGGTGAGACACATGAAATAACAATATTCATCAATCAAATCAAATATCACTCATGCAGACGGATTGTTTTGACGTGGGGAAATCGCTGATCTCAAACATGGCCAGCCCAGGGCCATGATATATATATATATATAGAAATGTACTTGCGGTAGCCAGTGAAACAGAGCACTTGCTCGCCGGTACCTACCGGCAGGGATAACGGGTCGGGAGGGTGGGAAAAACAAAAGCTTCAACAAAAGAAGGCTCCCTCCCACACCATCCACTTGAGCCATGCACGGAACATGGCATTAAGTGAACTTCAACAATACATATATCAAAACTGGCTTCCGCAACTTTGAAAACATGACGTGCCCTCATTGTTTTGGACATGCAAAACAATTATTCTCATGGGGAAATGAAAACTGATCCGCGCGCGGAGTGGCGTCTTATTTCCCCTTTAGAAAGTACCGGGCACTCAGTTAAATAGGTGAGACACATGAAATAACATTCATCAATCAAATCACATATCACTCATGCAGACGGATTGTTTTGACGTGGGGAAATCGCTGACCTCAAACGTAGCCAACCCCTAGTTGTGACGTTTGCACTACTTAGTGCACACGCAGGACAATGCTTTGTCCAAGAGCTCACGTAGCTGACCTGGGGCAACCTAGACCTGCAGGTGCTGGGGCAACGTGCGCACGCCCCTCGACGGGTCATTTGCGGGATTACGGTAGTCAAGGAAGGAACTCGGTCATAGTAAACAAATGCATGGAGGTCGTACTCGATCAGAGCAGTCAAGTAGGCAAGTGCATTTCCAATTGGATTGTTTGACCGGCACTTCGCGAAACTGCCGTGGAGAGTTGTCTGTAAAGACCATGACATTCCTTCCTTGCAACTCCTGCCGGAAAGCGTCAATGATGGCAAGGGTAACCACAAGTGCTTCGAGCTCATAGATGACCGTATTGCAAAGTTCGCCAAAACAAGTGTGCAAGACCTTAACTAAAGAGCGGGGCACCTGCAACCCGAACCACTTAAGGAGGTCGCCTGAACCGTCGTAGACTAACCCGCGTATGCCACAAAAAAACCCTCGGGCTCAAATGACGCATCAACGAAAGCAAGTCGGGTGTCACCAAGCCCACGAGAAATTTCCCTTGGCTTGCCCGCCGACAGCCTTTCGCTCAGATACTCAAGGGCCCACGTTAAACGCCGGTCCAGGCCGGACCCCAATCGACCCCTGGTGAAGAAGGCATGCACAGCTTGGCGGGCCAGACGCCCAAACAACTGGCCGCTTGTAAACTGCAACCTGACACTGACCTTGGCCAGCTCTCCCCTCTCAAGGCAACGTGAAGTCCTGAAGCAAGGATGGAACGAGGGTGCCCCCAACAGTTCATCCTTCCGACTCTGCGGGTTGCACATCAACATCAGCCCTCGCTTAGCCTGACCTAAGTCCAAAACTATCTGCAGGACCTCGCAACAGCTGCTGTAGGGAACAAGTTTGTTGAAGGAAAGGCGCCACCCCAAAAGTTGGAAGAACATACTAATGGCGATCTCCATGCGCCTTGATTCCTCGGCGCGGCACGCATTGAGGCAATCATCACAGTAAAACGTCCATATCACCTTCAGGAGGATCAATGCTATCCTCCAGAGAGCAAAGGCCGACCTTCTGAAGGCGGTTACACTTGCTTTGGATCCGAACGGAAGGACAAGCTGTTGGTACAGCTCTTTCCGCTTGGCATGTGGGTTGTAAATCCCGAAGAAGGAATCTCTTGCGAAGGAAACGTCATCTAAGGGAAGCTGCTTGCACGCGGCACGCAAGTCCCAACATTTTACACTCAAATCACGGCCCCCACAGCTCACACGCTCTGCCTGCAACCACTATGAGAGCGCGGCAGCGACGACGTCAAGACTGTGAACAGGGACCTGTTCGGTCTGCACGACAGCGGCGTTCAACACAGACTTCCTATAATCATCAATTGGTCGCACCTTGGGGCCGCCCGCCGGTTCACCTTGCCGTACCCCAAAGCGCCTGGCGACTGTTCCGTCTGAGGGATCACTGATAGGGCCTCGGACATGGCCTGCTTTCACTTCCTTCTGAGTGGCTGCAAGCACCTTCGTCGATGACAGGATCCTGGGATGGCCCCAGGGTTTCCCAATGATGGCATCCCAAAAACGCTTCGCACTTTGCCTGAAGTCTGCCTCCGCTGGCCGAAAACTTCCTATGGAAGACTCCCGACTCAGGTAGCTTCCCCACCAAGGAGAATCCATTGCACACGTCATCGACGATCTGAAGATCCTCATGGCCCGACTCCTCCAGGATCGAGGCACTTGAGAAGTAGTAGGCGTTTGCTGGACAGAACGGTCTGGCGGTTTTCTGACATGCCCCGCTTCAGCTCTTCCTCCTTGGGAGCCAGTTCGTTGGCCCACGCTATCCACTTCCTGATGGTCTCCGTTCGGTCCTGACCTAAGGATACTGGCCCTTGATGAATATTGGCATCGATGGCATCTTGCAATTCCTGAGGCACGAGCTGCTCCACCTTGGCAGCTTGTTCAATGAACTCTTGAGGGCTCCATCTGACGCCAAACTCAAGACTGAAGTTTACACCGGGCAGAGGCTGTGGCGACGCAGGAGGGGACAACCTAAAACCTAAACTAAGTAACCTTCCCTTATCATCACGCTCAAGGCGACGCAGTCAGTTAATTCAAGTTGCGTCCTCCAATTGAGCCCGACGACTTGAGCCACGACTTTAAAAAAGTTTTTGATTCACTATCCTATCAAAAGACTTTAGATCATTGCTTGCATTCAAGAACAGACTTGACTGTTGCGCAAAGAGACTCACTCAAGAACAGACTTGACCGTTGTACAAGGAAACGCACGCACACTCGGACCACACACTTTTTGCTCTGGTGACCAGGGGGAGAATCCTGAGTCCTGTTGGCTCTTCCCTACTTGGCTGCAATTGCCGGCTGGCAACACGGGATTAAGGCCATGGCGGCCACACGGGCTGAGGACTAAACCGAACCTTAAACCTAGGGTTTGGGATAAGCCCCCTAGCACTTTTTCCCCGAGAGGATCCCAAGCTCACAAGGGTTTGCATCGTTAACTGTAGGGTGGGCGGGTGGTGAAAAATTGTATGCCTCTGGCTGTGAGCCGAACTTGAGTATGCAAGGTGAACGCAAGGCATCAGGTCAATTGGAGGTGTGAAAAACTTGGCCAGTTTTTCCCAAGAAAACAACTAAAATTAAAGCATTATCAACCCGTTGACCGTTAGCTTAATTCAAGTTGTTTCCTCCAATTGAGCCCGACGACTTGAGCCACGACTTTAAAAAGTTTTTGACTCACTATCCTATCAAAAGACTTTAGATCATTGTCCAAGATGTTTGTAAGACATGCTCCCAATGGGGTAGCGAGGAGTTTTCCCCGGGGGATGCAAGAACTCGAAAACTTGTCTTGAAAGGATGTCACCTTTTTTTTCACCTTTGGACCGCAGCGGTTCAGTAAAACCTACTGGCGAAGCTAGGTTCACTGCATTCCTGCAGCGGCCGCTCTGTGGCGGCTACCCCTAAGAGCGTGGTAAAACCGTCCACTGAACCTGTGAAACACCAAAAGTGGAATGGCCAGGAGCCAAAGCTCAAAACAAACTAGCCATCCGCGGCTCAGCGCACTGCCTAAGGTAGATCAAAGCAGCTTGCATGCATTCACGCGAGAGTGCCAGAGCATGAAGCGCCCCTGCAAGGCACCTTTGGTAGGCTGCAGCTATGCTGAGAAAACTGGAGAAAAAAATCATCCCCAGTATGGAATGGTGTCACCACATCCATACTAACCACAAGTGATCAATCCCCGTCCAAGTTGGCACCTGATTGTGAGGCGTGGCAATAGAGCACATAACAGTTAGCGAAGATTACGTCTGTTTGCGTAGCATCATTGAGGTCCACACTTGCGGCGAAGAAAGGATGTCAGAAGGATTAGAACTGGAGATCCATGCGTTTACTCCTGAAAGATCTTCCACCGCCAACAGAAGAGCGATCAGATGCTGCCCCACTGCGTTTCTCGCCCTGCCCGAGATGCAGGCATCCCTGGGGCTGTTGTTATCTAATAAATGCTGAGAGTGGTCTGTTTCGGATCTTGTTCTTCCAAAGAATGATCGAAGCTACATACGCCAACAGCTCGGCTTCGAAGATGACAGTCTTCTTGTCATGCAATAGGCGTCCTATGCTGCGCAAGACGGCCCGGCGGATGTGACCTCGGACGCTGCATCGGTGAACAGGATCAAGGTCTGCCCGGCTGGCCTGCCTATCAATCTGGGGAACCCCTGGCTCAAGGTTTGGCGGAAAAGGCTGAGTGCACGACGTGAGTCAGCGCACAGATGTGGCACGCCGCAACGGACGTGATCATCAAGGGCTTTGAGACACAGCTTGGATGTCCG
The DNA here is from genome assembly GCA_905231905.1 of Symbiodinium pilosum. Taxonomy (NCBI): domain Eukaryota; class Dinophyceae; order Suessiales; family Symbiodiniaceae; genus Symbiodinium; species Symbiodinium pilosum. The sequence goes on along the minus strand of CAJNIZ010047526.1, from coordinate 243,009 downwards.
TCCGAAAATTTGGCCCGTTGCGAATTGTAACCTGCCCCTGAGGCGCTGTGCCTCTTTGCGATCTAGCAGTTTCGTGCTTGTTGCTGCGTCTATGGCTTCCATTAGCTCCTCTTTCCGGCTTGGAGTGTTGGAAAATTCTACACGACCACCGGTAAACGGATTTAAGTCAACCCTTACGCCCAAGGACGAAAATATTCTTCCAAATTGTTCGGCCTTGGGCCCTGCCTCTGCAAATTGCCAACCTAAGAGTCTAAAGAATCTGGGGATGTGGTCGGCTAGCCCAGACGTGTCCGCGTCACGCGCAACCACGGGGAAATCATCAATAGACTGTCCATAGGAAGGCTATTGAACATCCGAGGGCCCACACGGAACAGCTGCGCACCGATCTCATGGCAAGAGGCAGGGCGAGGAGTTGATGAATCGATGGTCTCTCTGATTCATGGTCATGGAAAGCGACGTATGCATCCTTGAGGGCCTCTTTGCTAAGCCCCAGCTGCCTATACGCAGCCTTCAGGTCGTAGCTGCGCCCTGCAAGGCCCGAACGCGGAAAAGATTCAAGGCACTCCAAAAGCAGGCACGCAAGAACGTCGATAGCGCGCGGTCGCGGAGACTCACAAACCTGCACTGCTTGGTTGATGGCACTGTCGCTGAAGGTCATCGACTAGGCGTGTTTTGGCATTCTCTCCGCTGCCCTGAGTCAGGCCGAACCGCCTGTCGATTGAAGCTTCACTGCCTAGCTCCGAGATGGGAACAGCATCACCTGCCCATTTTGCCTCCACCTCCTGCTGGGTTTTGGCGGCAACTTGCTTGTCTGCATTTTCTTGGGATTTCATACCTGAGATGACCCTGGCCCTAGTATGTTGAGCATCTCTCCTCACCATTTCAGGGGTGACAGCAGCTGGTTTGAAGGTCTGTGGAAAAATACCCGTCAATGGGACTTGCCCCATTAAATCGGTGCCGGCCACAACCTCATCAAAAACGCCCTGGCCCTCATATGCAATGTCACGCATCATCTCTTTTCAGAGTAAAAGGCGCTTAGACTTCAAAATTTCCTTAAGGTGCTCCGGCAAGCTCCGCTTTAAGTCATTCTCCTGTGATTCCAATTGTTTGGCCCTGGCCTCCCACCTCCCACTTATGGAACCACCGCTCCCTGAATTTAAATAACTCATCAGGGTTCATCTCCTTGTTCAAGTTGATGGCACGCTGCAAGTGCTGGGGAAGTGGTGTTTTTAGCAATTTTGGGTGACCCGCATTACAAGCTGCCTGCTTGAACTCGCTTGGGGAGAACGGCACACCCCACGCCTGCTCTGAAATAGCGGCATTCTGATAAGCAGGTGCACTTGTGCTCTGGGACCAGCGCTGGGAACTTGGACGCTTTGGGCTGTGCTCCAGCAACTGCTCGGCACGCTGTCAAGAAAGATTGAGGCCGAGCCCATGAGGATGGGGTCACCCCGCCTTCACAAGATGGCGCGCTACGCATGAGGCGACACCGCCTGCCCTGCCAGTAGCGGGGGATACGCAGACTCAGATTTGGTTGCAAAACCCGACTCCGAGGGTCCCCACTCTGCGTGGGTCCGTGCACATGAAGGTCCTGCGCAATTTGTCGCGAGCGAACCCAAACACGGGTGAGAGGAGGCTAGGGTAGTCCTCTTGGGGCGAAGACCACCGTATGCACAGCGGTCAAAGGACACTCTACGCGGCACGATGTGTTGGATACGAAGGAAGGCCTTGGTTGACCAATACCAGGATCTATGTGGATTTTCTATGATAATCAAGACATCCTTTGTGTGGCAAATGAGGGCTACTTCGCTCAGGAAGTCATAAAGAATGTTAGCACATTCGACCCTCCGTTTGTCATTGCCACTCAGGGTTGGCAGCCCATCCGGAAACAAGGCATCGCGCAATGGTTTTGGCCCTGGGATTATGGCTCCATTGGCATCCCGCACTGGGATTTCCCTTGCACAGCTGCAAGTCCCACAGACTGGTGCTGCAAATACAGCTGATTACCCAGCCAAAATGTTGCCAAGTCCTTGGTTGAAAGATCTGCAATCAAGGCAGGAGCCACGCAGTGCTCGACGACCAAAATGATCAACTGAATGCGACTGCTTAAGCCCTATGCACCGCAGGCTTAACTCGTCCTGCGCCGGAGAAAAGCTCGAAGATCACTGGCACGGCGGGTGATTTGAACGCAGGCCGTTCAATGCATGACAGACTCCCCTGCCTGGTCACATCCCCCGTACCCAGGTGGGGCAGGTTAAAATTAAGTGGTTGTAGATACTCCTGATCTTCTGGACAGGCGTTGTGGAAGTGACGGACCACAAAGCCTGCCAGCACAATTCTGCGCCCTACCCAGGGCAATGGGTAGGGCACTGTGCAATGGCGGATTGAAGTGCGCACACGTATTGCTGATCTCCAACAACAGGCTTCCTTTTAGGGTTTGATGTGGAGGCGGGGCAGGGGTGTTACCGGCTTCGGACTCGATCCAAAGCTTGACCTTGAAAAGAATTGACCCCTATGAGGAAATTATCATAGCCTTGAGCATTGTTCCGATCTGAATGGAATGGCGTCTGAGTGTCAGCGAGTAGCAAAAGCGAAATGAATTCGGAGCCAGGCGCCCTTTGCGTGGCAAACCTGGCCAACACGCAGGAGGCTTTTGGGAATTGTTTGGCGTGGCTTCGCAAACAATTCCACCGTGCATATACAGCCCAGTGCTGAATGAGAACCCACAGAAAATGTTGCCGGATCTGGGGCATTGCTCAGAAGGTAGCAAGGTAATTAAGCGGATGATATCTTCCTCCAAGATGGGTAGAGAGCCCAAGCAGCGCTCTGCGAACTGTTGAGCATCAAGCGGGATGCTATCATGACGATTGGCAGGCACATCAACTTCTGAGGATGCCACCGACATGACCTCCTCAGAGTCTGAATGGGATTGTGAGCTAGGAACATATGCCACGACTCCTGTGGCTACGCAGTCATTGACCGGCAAGTCCCCAACCTGAACTGAGGCTGTGGATTTTCACGAGCCTTGCTTCAGAAGTGGACACGCAGTAATTGGGTGAGGTCCCTCGCATCCTGAGCACACGTTGGCCCTTGGGCACTGATCACCGAGGGGGCATCCCTCGAGATTGAAAGCAAAACACATGTTTTTGCCTGCCTTAGTGAGACCTCTTCCGCCTAACAGGAAGCGCCTTTGCCTTTGCCTTTGTTGGAGCCCTGTCCCTTGCCTCTGCCACCGCGGTGTGGATGGCTGCCTTTCCCTTCATGCACTTTGTGGCTTGATGACTTGCCAGGGGTCTTGCGTTTGGTCCCGGCTGGCAAAGGCAAGAGCATAGAGGTGACTTGATACAAAGCCTTGTGAAGCATGGTGTCCATATCAAACGAACCATTAGTTTTGGCACGTGGGGTAGCACCGGACTCAAGCAGATACACAAAGACGTACCTGTCGGCTTGAATGAGCTGCTCCAGTGTGACTTGTCGGTGACCATTCGGAGCTGGTCTGCGAAAATGCTAAAAGAGCTTGGATAGTTATGCCTCACAGGGCCTAAGGGAACAACATTTGGACATGACGTAAGAGTAGCCTCTGCGCTTCAGCCCGGGGCAAGCCCGAGGGGACACCAGGCCGAGGGGCGCCATGCCGAAGCGTGGCTAGTACAGATCATTCAGCCGAGGGGCTTCAGGAAAAGGACAGTTTCCTGCGTTAGCAAGATGAGCAAGTGCTGTGTTTGACACCGTGACACTTATGTCAGTGTGCGCTCATCGTTATCCAGGACGAGCTATGTCGGCAATCCTTGACTCTGAGTTTTGGAGCTAGAAGCCAGTAAGTTGGCTGTGCGTAAGAGCCAAAACCACTCCTGATCGGCCTGTGTACGGCGCACTTGCATTGCTTGAAGCAGAACACAGACCTGTATAAGCGCATGAGCGCTTGCCCTCTTGAGCTGTGCTATGGATATGTACCGTAACAGGCGAGCCACATGCAGATGCCGGATACAGACCAGACGGAGCGCATGAGCGCTAGCCCCTCGGGCTGTGCTATGGATACTCACCAAGCTCCGCACATGATTTTTGTCTCGCATCTGGATCTACGAGCTCCGGTTTGAGAAGGCATGGATGCGCCTGCAATTTCTACAATTTTCGTGCACATCTGACTGTGCCTGTGGGGCGACAAAATTGTCGGATCCCAATTTCCCGCAGGCCAAAATTGGCTTCACTCACTCCTCCTGTGTGTCCTGACACCATATGGCAGATCTTTTGACTTGTCGCGCTGGAGAGTCTCTTCAAACTTCCAAGGACCAGATACCTTAATCGATTTGTGGGGTCGGATTGAACCGATTCCTGACTGCTGGACCCATCCGGAGATGAACTTGAATCTGACTCAGAACTGCAAATGCAAATGACCGGATAGAAAATCAAAGAAGAGGAAGACGATGAACCTGATGGATGCTAGGCTGGGCACGGAGGGTTTGGCTCATCAAGATCATCCAAAACGCCTGCTTGCTCGCCTCATGGGACTCATGCTAGAGAAAACGCAATGCGGCTTTCCAAGTTTCTCTTTTCCACCAAAAAATTGTGTTACCTGAACAAATAGAGCCTTGCCTCCCCTCCATCTCAATCTGTGACCGTGAAATTGTGGGCCGGAAGGTGTTCGAAGCTGTTCTAAGACGCCTAGATGCATTCCACCACCAGGGACCAGATTTCGAAACCGCCCGCCTAAATGCATGCAAAGGCGTCCAAAGGACGCCAAAAAAAAAAACTCTTCCAATCTTGCCCGAATGCTCAAACTGGTTGTTTTTTTGGCCTGTGTAAAGCCGCACGCAGCCTTAAACCTGGTTTATAGCTCTTTACAAAGTCTGAAACATATTTAAAGCCCGAAGCTATTTTACACCAGCTTAGAAACTTGCGTCTTTGGCTTGGCTCGCAAGTCTTTCAGTCGTTTAGACTCAAAGAACTGCAAGGCTAAAACGAAAAATGTGAAGCATTCTACTTCTGACAGCAATCGTCAAAGCACGAATGGAGTCTATGCTTGCACTTTGCCGTTATGAAGCCGCTCGGGTGATGGTGCACTGGTGTGTTTTGTTGCAGCATGGCGTAGACTATGCTTTCTAGAAGTGGAAGGCGATTCTTCCAGCTTGTTTCCTCTTTTTCAGCGTAAGGTCTCCAAAGCACAGGATACACAAATTCCCAGATAGTCCAGACTTTGGGAAACATTAACAGGGTGAAAGAGGTGCCTATGGCTAGTAAAATATACCATTTGTTAGCTTGATTGAGAAGAATGCCGGATTCTGCGTTCTGATTGCAGACGAGGTTGTAATAAGAAAGCGGCCCGTTTTTACCAGGTTTTGTTGGTTCGAAAAATCATCCTCAATGACGGAGGCTAGTGCAGCGAATACTTGGCGATAAGAGAGGCCAAAGCTGTTTTCGTCAGTTTTTCGGGGGTCAAATAGCCTTTTTGCCAGGTTTCCCAAATGCGGTTTTGTAGGGTCGAAATCAGGCTTGGTAGTAGGGTCTACTGTGTGTTTGTTGACTAATTCGAGCTTAGGTTGGTTTTTGGAAGCGGCCAAATAGGGCTACTAATTGGCGGTATGAGAGGCCAAATAGCTGTTTTCGCCAGTTTTTAAGTCCAAATACGGGTTTGAAGGGGTTCGAAAAAGAAGGTTTCAATTAATGCTTTGTAGTGGAGTCGACGTTTGTCGTGTTGGTTTTTGGGCCAAATAGCCTTTTTGCCAGGTTTGTAGGACCCAAATGCAGTTTTGTAGGGTCGAAAATCATGCTCAGTCGTGGGGCCTGTGTTTGTTGACTAATTCGAGCTTTGGTTGGCTTTGGAAGCGGCCAAATAGCCGTTTTTACCAGATTTCGAGGATCAAAATAAGGTTTTGTAGGTCGAAAACCATCCTCAATAACGGAGGCTACGTGTAGTAGAGGGGTCAAATAGCTGCATGAAGATTTGTGAGCCTTCGTATTGTAGCGTTCCTAGGCATGTCTTTTGACTCACCGAGCGAAGCTGGCCTTGCTGAAAAGCCCTTTCACATCTGAGTAAAGAACTTTGATCGTTGCATTTAGCATCGTTCTCGTGAGTTCTAAACACAACACAGCACACACCCCAGCGTACACACGCGCACACACATACCCGCGCGCACGCACCAACGCACTTACACCGCGCACATATGCCACAGCGACTGCACCGCGCTGCGACCGCGACATCTAGAACACTGCCACGACTCCCCGCTTTTCGTACCATTGACTACCCTGGCGCTTTTTTTCTTTTTATGACCCTACCAAAGCCTCCCCTAACCCCCCTTAAACCCCTCTAAGTCCCTTGCAAGCCCCCTTCACCTTCGATCAACCCTCTAAAAGGGTGTCACCGTTTTCGGTTTTTACAAGCACCTGTGCACTCCATGTGCACCTGCAAATCTCTTAAAAGCCCCTTCCAAACACCCTAGAATCCGTTCCTGTCATCCGATAAGTTCGAGGTAGTTTCGAAGCACCCGTGATGGGGTCCAGCTCGAAGCGCTGGACTTGAAGGGCAAGATCATGTCGTTCTGTAAGAGCAAAGAAAAACCGAAAAGCGTATGATCTCTTTGAATTTTACAAAGAGAAGCTCTCCTTGCGCTCTTCAGGGATACCCTGCGGCGCCTGGAATTCTTTGCGGCGCTGCAAGATATTGAGCGGGTGGATACTGCGGTTCGGCTGCAAAAATACTTGGTTGTTGGGCACTGTAGAGAGGGCGGAGGTGGATCGAACACTATTCTGGGCACTATTTCGGGCTGGCAAGGCAGATAACTGCAGGTAGAGTTAAGGGGAAACACGCAAGTAGAGGGTCAGAGCTCCTTCTTCTCAAGTCCTGGAGTCTGGATTTCTCAGGTGACGGATCGTTGATAAGCGTGGATTTCAAGTTTACTTGAACGAGAGATGAAGAAAAATGCAAAAGATGTGAAAGATGCATTGTGCATTAGTTTGGTCATAGTTGACCAAGAGAGCAGTTCGTACGTGCGATATCGGCACCGTCAAAAGAAGTTACGAGTTACTTGGAAAAGAAAGTTTGCGAGTACTGATGCTTTTGGAAAAGAAAGCCATCCTGACAACAGACACGGAACCAGCTATGCTGTTGTTAAGAAACAAGGTTCAGCTAATCAGGAAGATGAACAATTTGGAGACAGAGATTCAAGATGTCTCAGATGAGCATTAAGAATTTCAAGTTGAACAATGGGTTCAAATGTCAGAAAGTACGCTATACCCTTGGTTAGCGCGACATTCGTGTTTTCTTCTGAACAGGTTTGTTGTCCAAGGAGGAAAAACGCCATTCGAAGTACTTTTCGATAGAGAGTACAGAGGAGCATTGACGCCCTGGAAAAGCACTGTTCTTGCAAAACCGCTCCCCAAAGTCGAGGAGAAAGACGAACCTGGGAAACTTGGAATCTTTGTGGAAAAAGACCTTGTTTCAAATGCAAACTTGGTCAACACCTCAACAGAAATCATAAAGCAAGAACAATGAGAAGATGTGCACCTGCATTTTATATCGAGACATGATTGAAGCCTGTGGAACACTGTGGAATCACAGTCAAAAGCAAGTCGTGACAGGGAAAAGGTTACCAGCATCGAGGAATTGAAGCATTGGCCGACGCGCCAAGACCAGCACGGAGGAGCCCTAGCCAGCAAGCTGCTAGTGATGCCACTCCTACAGAAGGATACCAGCCATTGCTGGATGATGATGATGATGATGGAGATGATGGAAATGATGAAGATCCAGGAGAAGGAACACAGCGAAAAGCAACAAGTTCAGCGTCAGGAGAAACTGAAACATCCAAAGAATTGGTGGCAGATGAAGGTGGAGAACCAAGCCCAACGAAAAGAGGAGCTGAAGCTCGAGGATCGACGGGACCATCGCTGACAAGAATAAGAACAGAAGAGCCTCCAGCAGTCGTCGAAGAACGACCAGAGAAGGTTCCAGCAGTGAACAAAGTTGGACTGCCCGAGCCAGGATTCACAGATTCTGAGGCAGAAGATATGAGAGCTCAAATCAACGTACGAACAATGAGTGATGATGACCCAATGAGCGAATTTAGAGCTAGGATTCGAAGAGTTTGCAGTTTGAGAAGCGTTCAGTTCGAGATGTTGAGAAGTTTCGGAAGAAAGAAGAGCTTTGATACAATGATGATGAAGAAGTTGACATTGAAGAGTTTGAAGGTCTTGAAGCCAAAATTGAAGACGAAGAAGAAGCGTTTGAAGAATGTGAGAATGAAGGGCCAACAAGTGAACACGTTCCAACGTTGTCACATGAGTTTGAAGAAGGACCGCCGAAGCTGGACGATAATGAGTTGGAAGCAGTTGATCGGCAATCGAGACAGACAGAGATAGAACGATTGATGGATATGAACGTCTTGAAGCCGATAAGTCAGCAGCAGGCAACCCAAGGAAACTACAAGCACCTCTCGACGAAAGTTGTCTATGACTGGAGACATAGAGATGGCCAGTGGAAGCGAAGAGGAAGTCTTGTAGCTCGGGAATTCCGTTTGTTGACAGATTATGACTTAGCAGCACTATTTTCGCCGACAGGAGTAGCGTCAACTGTGAAACTATTGTCAGCTTTGTTCGTATCAACCACAATTACTGCTTGGGAAGCATTGACATTGGCGATGCCTATCTGCAAGTTGAGCAAAATGAGCAGGCGATTGTTGAAGTTGATGGTGAGTACTACAAACTAGGATACACACTCCCAGGCCAGCGCACCGGATCAAGCGCATGGTTCAATAAACTTCAAGGAATTGTGGAGAAGTATGGGTTGAAGTCAGATGATGGTTTGCCAGCATTGTTTTACCGACTACCTTACCGACTACCAAAGAATGGAAAGCCACAGCGACAAGTGAAGGAGTTGAGATTTCGATGAATTCGAAGTACGTTTAGTCCCCGAAGAAGTTTTGCAACTGGAAGGATCATTTGCCAAGAAACTTCTAATTCCGGCAGATGGTGGAAGAGCTATTCAGAACAAGAAAGGAGCCGACACTCCGTTGAC
>CAJNIZ010047526.1:195520-229922 GCA_905231905.1 Symbiodinium pilosum | reverse complement strand
CTCCGTGGTGTTAGGCTCAAACCGCACGCCAGACAGACTGCAACTGCAGAGCAAAACTGTGCCGCCTGCGGTTAGGTTGGAGTGGGGTTAGTTAGAGTAGAGTGGACCTTAAGATTTGGTGTAAAACTTTCACTATCACATGCTTGACAAGCTCGTCTTGCGTGACGTGGAGTATGTCTCCTGCATGTGCAAGTGCATAGCCTTGTCCACGCAAGGCCAATCTGTTGCGTTCACTCTGTCCAGCGGAGAGCAACTGGAAGGTCGCCTTCACCAGGATTTCAAGGACGGTGTTGTGTGGCAAGGAAGGTGCCTCAATCTTGAGTGGGCTTATTGCCAAGTGCCTGTTCTTGAAAGCCTCCTGTCTCCGAGGTTCTTCATTTCCAACTCGCTTCCCTTTGGAGCGGGGGCAAGTGTGTTCAGTTTCAATCGCGTGTCCAGGAGCTTGTTGCGCATTCCCATGCACGTGGGGCGAGTCATAGGGGGAGTGTTTTATGAAAACATCCCCTTCTGCTTACCTCGAAGCTGTGTTCTCTCACCGTCGAAGGTATCCTGGACGTTCTGGGCTGGGCATTTTCCGAAGGATCCTGCCAACTATAAACCGTTCAGTGAATATTTTGCTTGGGCATGGAGCTTAATGTCAGTTCCTTTGCCCAAGGATCTATCAGCCTTGCCAACAAGGCCGCACGTGTCAAGGGTTTTCTTGAAGAGGCTAGCTAGAGGCTAAAAGCCTTAAGCTTGGGGTTTCTCTCTCTCGTGCGCATGCGGCCAGCTTGCGCGGCAAGCTGAACTTCATGAACTCTTTCATAGCCGGCCGATGTCTCAAAGTAGCGTGCAGGGCACTGGCAAATGTGGGACACGGTCCCAGGAGTCCTGCTCCGGAGGAGTTGAAGTCTCAAGGACATTATTTGGAATCCTGCCTTAGTAAGATTGCAGGCAGAGTATTTCACGTGGGGGATATGTTTCCCCCAGGCATTGTTTTTATTGATGCTGCGTTCGAGGACAGCAGAGCCACTTGGGGCACCTGTGGCATTGCTGCCATTGGTCTTCGTACAGGCGTCCGCGAGCACAAGCAGAAGCCTTTGCCCTCGAGAAATGTTTGCCGGCCCTTCCTAAGGAACCGCTTGGTAACATTTTACATTGGCAACGAGTCCACCCGTTGCGCAGTGATAACGGGTAGCAGTCCGTTAAGGACGCTCTTCAGAATTGTTTTGGAGTTCCTGGGTTGTGAGCTGGGGGCAATTGCATCCCTTGGATCGAGAGGGTTCCAAGTGCCAGTAACATAGCCGACCTCCCGACGCGAGATGGCTGTGAGGTTGCTGCCCGGCAAATAGGTGGGCGAGTGATTGACCATACGCAGGCAGTTCAAGCCCCTTCCTCCGAGCTTGCCAAGACAGTGGATCTTCCTTGGGATCTTCTTGCAAAGAATTGCCAGTCACAGAATGCTTGGGTAAAAATCGTGTCCGCGTTGGCCAACCTCTCGGAGATGCAGGGCCTGGGCGTTGTTTCTGATATGCGTGGGAGGGTGGTGTTCCCGACGTGTAACACCCAGCTACGCCCCATGACCAAGCTTGCTTCTTCTTTGCAAAAAGAGTGAGTGCGTATGCTGTTTGCGCGAGATCTGATTCAATTATTCACCTACATATATTTTTGGATGATTGATATGAGTTTTAAATAGAAGTTTCGACAAGTCCAAAAGACAAAAAAGCTACTTGAAACAACACACCACGGCGGCATTCAAACACAGGACGGTCGCTTTTATTAGGGTCCAATGTTTTTAGGGTTTAGTGTTTTAAGGGTTCCGTGCTTTTAGGTTTTGGTGCTTTTAGGGTTTAGGGCTTTTAGAGTTTAGGGTTTTTGGGCTTGAAGGCTTTAGGGTTTAGGCTTTTTAGGGTCTAGGGTTTTTTAGGGTTTAGGGCTTCTTGGGGTTTAGGGGGCTTGGAGGGCTTTGTAGGGATTAGGGCCTCTTAGGGTTTAGGCTCTTCTCGGTAATTCTGCAAGCCTCCAAGGCTCAAAAGCCCTAAAGACCCTGACTCGCCTGGGCAGAAGCCGGAAACAAAGACGAAGGATGTAGTAGCCGAGACGGACGTAATCGAACGTTTTCCGTGCGTTTTCCGAATGTGTTGGTCGGTTTTTGGAATCTGGTTGCGGCGTTTTCCGAACGCGTTTTCTCTATATTTTTTTTCGCACAGGCAGAATCCGGAAACGAAGGAAAAAGAGCCTAACAGGCGAGACAGACGTGATTGTACGTTTTCAGATGCGTTTTCCGAATTTGGCTGAGGCGTTTTTCGAATTTGGCTGCGGTTTTTTCCGAGTGCCGGCTTTTCTTATGTTGATTTTTTCTTTCGTAAAGGCAAAATCCGGAAACGAAGGAAGCAGAGTCTAGTAGGCGAAACAGACGTGGTCGTACGTCTTCAGAGGCGTTTTCCGAACTTGGCCGCGGCTTTGTCCGAATGCGGGCTTTTTCTCATATTGAAGCTTTTTTTTTTCGTGCAGGCAGAATTCGGAAACGAAGGAAGCAGAGTCCAGTAGGCGAGACAGACGTGGTCGTACGTTTTCAGGTGCGTTTTCCGAATCTGGATCTGGCTGAGGCGTTTTCCGAATCTGATTGCGGCGTTCTCCGAATGCGGGTTTTTTCTATCATTTACTTTCCTTTTTTTGCACGGGCAGAATCCGGAAACGAAACCAGAAGAGCCTAACAGAGACAGACGTGATCGTTTTTTTCCGATGCGTCTGCCTGAAACGTTTTCGAATCTGGTTGCGGCGTTTTCCGAATGTTGCTGAAGCGTTTTTCCGAAGGTGTCCGTGGCGTCGTTAAACCGCTTCGGGCGTTTTGTGAAAGTGGCCGTGGCGTTTTGAATTTGTTTGCTGAATGTGACGTTGCCCGATGTGACGCATAATCTCTTGTGCATATGCAGGCAGGTCATTTCGCAAGGTGTTGCAAGTGGACACGTGACTTCCCCCGCCAGCACGATGTGAACAAATCCGATTATTTGCATTCAGTCGTTTTCCGCATCTGCATTCAGTCATGTGGTTTCGCAAGTGGGGTTTGAGTGAGATGACTGAGGGACACAATTTCTATGAGATTTTGCCGACACATTAGGGATGGACCCACAGCATTCCGCTGAGTTTTGTTTGGAAAAATTCCGTCCCAATTGGACAACGCAATAAACAGGGTGGCCATACAAGGAACAAAAATGTTGCAGCCCATGAGATTTTTATCGCTTCTTGAACAAAGCGCACAGTTGTTAGTGTCTGGATTTTTTATCTTGCAACAGCTTCTGTATGCAGAGAAATTTTGAACGACGCCGACGCTGTTTGCATTTGTGACTGGCAGATCCCACACGGAAGATGGAATGTTCATCAAAAAGCCCACCAAGCGTTGCCAGCCCAATTCGTACATGATCCATGATGGCGAAGTCTCAACTGCCGCCCATGTCGTAAACGATTTCCCGGGATGATCGCGGCTATGTGAGAACCGATGACATTGCGAGCCCAAGGGTGCTGAGATCCCATGAGTTGGCCTCTTTGTCGGAATGCATATTTTTTCATCCGTAGTCAAGCCTGTAGCCTGTTGGGCTGTTCATGTTTTAGCGTGCTTCGACCCCAGTTGCATTTTCAATCCCATGTTTTGTGTTTACGAACAAAGGACGTCAATGTTGTGATCGCGCTAGTTGGGACTTGCAAGGCGTAGCATGGTACGGGGCAAGATGCTTGTCCGTAGCTTTCATTGGGGAAAAATTTAATTTGGCAGCCAGGAAGGTGAAAGTGAACACCATGCCTGTTTGCCCTCAACTTTGCACATGTTGCGCAAGTTTTGGACCGTGGCACTGGTGTTTGCAAAATCTCCAACGGCAAGTTCTTGATCACCGATACTCCGGCTCCATATTTTTCAAGCTCTGCATGCATTGTGTCATTGAGGAACAAAGTGCAATCTGCAGAATGAATGTTTGGTCATGGCAGTGGGGCGTATCAACCTTGCGGGCGAAGTTTTCTACCATGTCAACACTCGTGTAAAAACTAGATACATGAAATGCCACAGGCTAGCATTATGCATGGCTGACACGCTCAATGATGGCGGTGGGATCGGCTTCTTGGTTGATTCACTGCGAGTGACAACAATGCCCGCGATGTGTGCATCTGCCCACACCCCACGTTGCTGTTTGTTTCTATTCTTTCAGAGTTTTTTGCATGAGGCTCATGCGCATGCAATTTCTGGTATGCAAGCTAAGTCTTTGTGGAATGTGCTGTGATCATGATCTTCAAAACGCATGACCATTTTCTTTTTGACGTTTTGAGGCGTCAACTGCCCTCCGCAGTGCAGCGGATGTTGGCACGGCGACCGGACAGGCATTGCACCAACATTGATCACTTCGAAGCTGGAAGATATTTTGTCATGAGCTGGGGCGCAGATCTTCTTCGCTCCTAGTGCAAGGCTTCGAGTGCTCCACGTCTACGAGGTGGTTACCCTGCCAGCCAGCTTCTGGGCCGGATGATGCGTCCACGTCTTGTGCAAGATTTCCAAGGTTGATTTGTCGGTATTCGTTCTTCATAAGATTCATTAACAAACACCAATATCCGAGGCCCCGTGATGATGAACCCATCCCGGGCTTCACCGACCAGCTGCCGCGCTCCAGGAGTCCGGATCGAGCAGCTGCATCAACGAGCTACGCAACTGCGTTGACCTTGCAAAGTTGCAGCCTATGCTTTGAGGACCAACTCTGCAGAGGCGCCGAACTGGCAGGTAATGGCTGCATGGCTGCACCTGAGCGCTCAGCAAAATTTGTCCGCTTGTTTTGTGTGTCAATGGCGGTATTTCAAGTAGAGCTGGTTCTGCAAATTGATGAAGATGCTGTCATCGGCAAGGAGTTATGTGATAATGAACTGAATGCCAAGGACTTCGATTCGGAGTCTGAAGGGCTGGAGCCTGAGGCAGACACACCCTTTGGCGAGGCGAGCTGTCACGAGTTTGTCATTGTCATGTTGCTGCCTCGAAGCCTCGTGCAGCCTGGGTTCGTTTTGCTTTACGCTGCATCGGATTTGGATGCATTTCCTATCTACGGCTTGAACGTGGCCAGGCTGATGACTCAACTCTCGAAGCCACAAAAGCCACACGGAAGGCCAGGCAGGTGCACGTTGGCAAAGGATCCGGTTGAAAGCTTGCTAGGCTTCCTGGGATTGTCGTAAGCAGCTTCAGGACACACCTGAACTCATCCTTCTGCAACGTTTGGAATGAGGGCTGAATTTGTCCTGCACAGAGCTGCTCTCAGGCCCGCTCAAGGCGGAAGAAGGAGTTCTTTGAACATCTCCTGCTCCTTGGTGCATTGGCATGTCTGCTGTAAGCTGTGAAGCTAGACCCAGACCAAAACTTGCCCACACGGAGCGCAGCTTGAGGTCTTTCCCAGCGGCACTGAATCACATGACATTTCGCCATGACTTTGCGGCCGGCGTGATAGCTTCTGGGGCAGGCACCAGATAGTTGTGCGCAAACCTAGGAAGGTGACTGAAGGCGAACTTTCTGTCGCATCCACTTTGGACCATGCTGACGTACACATACGTTTTGGACAGCACGTCCTACTGTTCGAGTATCAGTTGCTTTCAGTGTGTTTTAAACGCAATGCAGGAACGTTACGTGGGCGAGTGGAGGCTGAGATGAACATAAGTGGAAGATCCAGAGTCCGTGCGCAATGTCCGTTGACTGACAGGTGTTGCGTGCAGGGATGCTGAAGAGGTGCTGACCCGCAGCAAAACGGGTAAAATCACGGTAGAGATCTGGACAGAACAGCTAGCAGCGATTTGCATCTTTGAATTCTTGAAGCAGCTCCTGGGTGTCTGCTGGTGAAATGAACGGGTATGTTTGCAGGCCCCGCTATGGTCTTTATGTACGGCTATCGCAGGATGGAGGCATTTCGGAGGAGGCCAGAGAAGGGCGCCGTGAATCCTTCTAGGAGTGTTCAGCTGCTTTGTCAGGTGATGTTGATGGCAGCTGAGAGACAGCAACAGAGGACTTTGGGGCCTTACTATGTCATCTCTGCAAATGCCTCTTGGCTGCAAGATCATCAGCAGCTTAAGCTGTCTCCGGGTTGAATTCTGCGCGAGGCTTTGGACTTTGATCGCGAGTCACCCTGCTTTCTTGGTCGGCTAGCAGGACACCTAGGTAATGCTACTGGTGGTAGGCAAGTTTGTGGCACGTGCAGAAAACGGCCTATGCCTCTAGCGTCAATGTCAATCATCACCGATCATAAGCTGCATGAGCGTTGTCACAGAATGCTGACAACTAGCCGCGGAGTTGCTAGCCAAATCTTGCTGAAGTCAGGAAATGCGATGTGCACACAGTACCTTCTTCACGGGCAGCAGCTTGGTAACGAACGGTCCTTTTCAGACTCTTTGGTCTGTCCATCTTTTCGACTATGACAGAGGCGTTGCAGAAGGCAACGGTCACAGCAGAAGAAGCCCGCTTCTCTCACATACCATCATGAAATACATGGTCCAGTGGACGCCGTTCGTTTTCTGCCGGCATGTTGCCAGAGTGTTTTTGATGACTTACATCTTTAGCTGACATTGCTGACCAAGGCGGGCTTCAGGTGCACTGCGGGAGGACAGGCTGCTGAAAGCGGGGAAAGGGCTTGCATGGGGCCCTGCGACAGGAACTATGCTCCGTGCGGTTCCGAAAGCCCAGCGATGCTCCACGCAGCATGCGACGTGGACGGAGAGGTACGTTGGGGTCGTGTGTGGAGGTGTCGCCTTCAGCCAAGGCATGTGGTGCTACCAAGCAGCTCCTCTGCGGCATCCTTCTCCGCACGAAATGGCCAGGCCAGATCATTGCAGCATTCCCCCTAAGTGTTTCAGAACAGCTTTGGGGAAGAGGTTGTTTGGGAGTCTTCCTTCTCAGGAGGGCACGCTGCTCAACGCTGCCGCGGGAAGCGCCAACCGCGAGAACGGGCCTTTTGGATATCCAAAAGACATGAGGTTTTTTTGCCTTTTCTCCAAGCAGGCAAGCCAACCAAAAAAAATTCAGCCAGGTTCAACTATCTTGTCAGTCCGTCGTCCACTTGGGATGTGGCACGTGGCTCGGGGAGGCAATCAGTAGTCCTCAAAACATGCGTTTTTGGTGGGGGATGGCAAGGCAAACGTGATCCATTTGGGTTTCTCATCGTCCAAGGCAAGGTTTACCGGATGAACTTCCACGGACGCGTCCATTGCTCATCGTCCAAGAACTTCCAGCTTGTTCAGGCTCATGCTTTGCAAGCAGACTTCTACCTGCCCTCAGAAAAGTGTTAGTGGACAATCAGTACGTCGCAGCGATGCTTCTCCACTTATGATAGTCTGAGCCCCAAGCTGCTTACTTTAGCAGCTGAGTTGCAGGCCGACAGCAGCTTCAAAGCCGAGCATCCGGACGTGGGATCTAAAGCATGCAGCGGTCCACCACGTGCACGGTAGATTTTCCGAAGCGGTCCTTCATGCAAGACTTGGAACTGTGTTGATGTGCCGTTGACCTAGCGATCCCTGTGCAGGAGCATCTAGCGATGCAGTTCGGTCGGATTGACGGAGCCAGCTTTGCGCTTGACGCGGCCTTTCCACTGAGCCCTTTGCAGGCCGGTTTTTTGGGTAGAGAGGTGAAGCAGAAAGGTTTACTTCAAGCACTGCTTGTGCTGTTGAATCTAAGTTGGCTTGCTTTG
Organism: Symbiodinium pilosum; assembly: GCA_905231905.1. Classification (NCBI taxonomy): domain Eukaryota; class Dinophyceae; order Suessiales; family Symbiodiniaceae; genus Symbiodinium; species Symbiodinium pilosum. The sequence goes on along the minus strand of CAJNIZ010047526.1, from coordinate 222,246 downwards.
GAAGAATCATTACATATCTGACCCCAGGCCTTTTCCATTGCCTTGTCCGTCTTTGACAACCGCCTCTACGAAGCGCTGCGGATCTACTACTAGCCTGATAGTGCTCTGACTTGACCTTGCCACCTTGCCCAGAGCAGTCTTGCCTGCTCGAGAAGCCTGCAAGCAACACTCGCCAAGCGAGGATACGCTAACGACACTGAAGCTGACATCCAGCTTTTTCAAGTTTTTTCCAAACTGCATGGTGCCAAAGGAGCACTGCATTTGCCACACAACATACATTCGTGATTAGTGGTGTTGAATCCCTTCTCTGATCGTGGATAGCTTCGCAGGCATGAGAATCACCCCTGTATGCATATGAACGAACTCAGCGGCATTTCTCCAAGGATGATTTTCAGTACTCATGTCTGCAATTTGGGGATTGCCGGGAACGGAATGATTCCTTCATTCACGGTGTCCTCAAGCTTGCACAGGCCTCTTGTCTGAGGCACTTCAAGGAATCCAGTCAGCCTTTGTTCCAACGAAACGCTCAGCAGACGGGTGCCGTCCCTGATAGTTGGAAGGCTGCGGTCTTGGCATTCGTTGCCAGGCTTGGAGACATCCTAGCAACCGTGGGACTGCACGGAGAAGAGCGATTTCATTACGAGTGCTCGTCAGGGCAGGTCTGGGAGTGGATTTCAACCCGAGGTCTGGGAGTCTAGGCACACGTTGTCGTCGGACGAGAGTTTATGAGATCGATGAGGGTGCAAGGGGGTTCCCAGCAAGGGGGCCGAGTCTCTGTGCCCTTGCGCCAAAGGTGCACATATTATATGGAGTCTTCTCAGTAAAGAAGTTTTTGACCACTTGTGCAGCATGAGAGGGGGGTCTTCATGCGAGAGTACTTCGTCGGAAACATGGGTAAGGGATGGGTCCTTGTTCCAAGAAATGATACATGCAAATTTTCGCCCGGAAGCTCAAATGAGAAGAAGAAGTAGCAACTTGTTTCAGGCAGCGCAACATGCAACGGTGCTTGAGATGACTTGTTGCTTTTGCTCTACTCTACAACCTGTGGGTGGAAGATTGAAGAGCGAGGACAAGGGGTTGACCAAGGCAGCAATTCAAGGACTTCCAAGCCTTAGAGTGGTATGTATTCCTACCAGAATGATAGACCACCTGACGCTTATCACACGAATTTCGACCAAGCCTTCTTTCTCCGCCATGGCACAAGCACTGCCATGTGTGTCAACCTGGTGCCAAATCGCTACAGCCTCAGCCATGCACCAGCGCGTTAGGAACCCGAGAGACTTCGATAGGCTTGTAGGGGTTGAGGTGATTCCGAAAAAGGTAGTACTGGGTCAGGGAGGCTCGTTTGCTTAAGGCTATCGCCAAGTGTCCAAGTGCGTTAGTGTGCTCATATACTTGTGTGCACGGAAGAAAGAGCAGTAAATGAGTGAGTGAAGAAGGGCGTGTGAATTCCATTCAGGCGCCCAGCAGACAGCGGAACACAAACTTGTTGTTAGCTTGCTGGCTCCCTGTATTGGAAGTTGCTGTGCTGATGGGTGGGTGGGTGGGTGGGTGGGCGGGTGGGCGGGTGGGTGGGTGGGTGGGTGGGTGGGTGGGTCGCTGGCTAGCTGGCTGGCTGGCTGGCTGGCTGGATGGATGGATGGATGGATGGATGGACGGATGGACGGATCAACAGTAGAAGCACCTGCGCATGGTTGTGTCTGCGTGTTGCACTTTTTTGCTGAGGCCACGTCGTTAACAAAAACTCAAAGGTTTGCGTAAGCAGCCGAAGGTTGAGTTTTCTCACACGTCATGAAAGAATCGACCTTGCTGGCCGTATACAAGAAGCAGTTCTACAACAGCCGAGAATGTCCTTCAAGCCTGGGCCGGGGATGCGGCATGTCCTTTTCTGAAAGTGTTGCGGCCGATGCCACTGTGCAACAGTTTGAATGAACGCCGGTCAGTTATCCCAAAAATGATGCCAGTTTAGAGTTTGCAGCCGATTATAGTCCAGCCCAGTTGACATTTTCCCATGAGAGCTGGTCAGCTCGTGCTTCGCCAAGGCTTGGAACCCGCCAGCATTGGGGCAAGCTCCCAAGGCAGGCAAAGATTTGAAAAGGAGAACGTCTTGCTCTTGCAGCTTGGCTCTCAGGGCAGAGCAGCTTCTCATCGTCCCACGGGCTTAGCAAGTCTCTCCCTGGGTGTGGCAGCCAAACGCTTACTGTTCTACTCCGGGCTCATAAGGGCGGCAGACCAGTCCTGGATGCAAATACATGTTTTTGAGGCACTGAGCCGCATGCAGTATCTGCGGAATAAAAGGCCAGCACATTGCCAGCACGTTTGTACAGAAGATGCCGGTGAGAGTTTTCTTTGCCTTGGAAGGCACGCGCGCGCAGGCAGGCCTAACCTGTCTGGGCCAGCAGTTCTTCGGCAGAGCTCGGCGGAGGATGGTACTTTGGTATTCAAAGAGTACAGTTGTCGGTTGGTAGTGGTCCGCCAGGAATCTGGCGACGCGCTGATCCCCCCAATGTGGAGAGCTGAGCGGTTGGGAACCGAGAACCTGGAAACTGGAGCGTAGATAACATTGAGGCCTATGGGACGCTTGGTCACCAAGGGAAGTACCACAGGACTTGAGCCCGTGCCAAAGTTGCCTTGAGCTTGCGGGGTCTTGGATCACCCGAAGACGAGCCAAGATATGACCCTTTTGATGCACCGGAGTTCATCGAGGATGAACATGGCGGAGGTGTACTCACTACTTTCACGGTGCATTTGAACTGGCTGTGGGAGTTGCAGTTCCTGCCAGGCATCTTCAGCTGGATGCCCGTCACTGCAGAAGGTGGATTGTTGCCAGAGGGCGAATACGATGAGCAGTCCTTTGAGGCAATTTGATGTTATTGGTGCCCCATTCTCTTGACCTGGACGCGGTGCAGGTTCCGGCAGATCGTATTGAGTACTTGCAGGGAAGCGGATGGCTGCAAGCAAAGGGGGATGAGGCACAAAATGCGTTTTTCGTCGTGTTTTGCGAGTAACCCGACCGGCAAGGACTACCGTGCCTACATCGTGGGCGAGGTTAGGCATGATGCTGTGTGCCAGTGCTTGAACAGGGATGTGGCACTGCTGAGGTCTCCGAAGCGCATGGCCGCAAGTGGCAGCGTATCATTCTGAAAGGGCGCAAGCCACTTGTCCTGAGCTTGGTAGGGTCTCGTGTGAAGGGCTCCAGTGGGAATCGATCAAGGTTCAACAGAACCAGGGTCGTGCTGATAGAATGTTGTGCGCTCGCAGGGAGTCTGTGCACGAGGGTGGCCTGCGGCTGATGGCACCCCAGCTGCAAGCAGGCATGGTCTTCGAATGCCCAACAGGTGCTGCAGGTAATCTTGTGTGAGGTCCTTGTCTCCAAGTTGAGTCAAGTATGTGATGGTCTTCTTGATGGATCCATGTGGTCCTTGGGAACGAAGTTGAGCTACTTCCAGCTTCATTGGCCTCTTTTTGCCTCGGTTGTGGGAGGCAACCTCCGGGGAAAGGCTGGCCAAAGAACGTGACTAGGCCGTTAAGTTTTCCTGGAGCCCAGAGATGAGGCTCCAGCACTAGCAACGGCTCGCAGGAGATAGTCCCGCTTTGGCTTTGCAAGAAGGAAAGTCTCAATGTTCAGATGCCCCTATGCAAGCCCCTTTTCTGAACCTCGTTCTCCTTTTATCAGGATGGGACCGTGTTGCAGCTAGACTTGCCTTTAGACATCCATCTATGCCGCGACACATGTCAGCTTTTGTAGGATTTGTCTTTTTTGTTGACGGAATATACTAGACCGAATCAGACCGAAGGAAGGCGTTCTGAGACAGCGCCCGTGGGTTGACTGCTCAGCGCTGTTCTCCTCAGTGCGTCAGAAGTGTTTTGCCTACTTGTCTGCTTCAGGACCAGCCGGTTGGAGAATTGCCGCGCCCCGATGACCTGAAGGACAGGTGAAGGATGTGTTGGGTGGCGAGAGGGCAGAATGCAGTCGCCTCGTCGTAGGAGCCTGTGCTTCTGCCACGAGCATGAACGCTGCCAAAAGTCTCACAGACGATTTGTGTCAGCTTGAGTGCCTTGGTGATGGGACCCCTGACGCTAGCTGACTGATTGCTGCCACTACGCGGAACAAACTGGCCAGATGCTTTCTTGTGTGGCTAGCGTTCTTGACCGTTTCTGCTTCTGCATGAGTGTCAGTTTCGGGGATTTGCGAAAGGGTTGTCAGCCATCAAGCGTTTTGTCACCCGAGAACGCGCGAATGGGTGGACAGATCTTCAGGCCCATCGTCAGGTTTTCTGTGGACCAATTGACAACAAGGCCTCTTGCCATGGCTTCTTAATGCTAGAGCTTGGACAGTTGGAATGTTTTGGTTGGGTAATCTCAGAATTACTTGAATATTCTGGGCGCATGTTTCTCCCTGCGCATCTGAAACGTGGCTCCATGCATCTTATCTCAAGCTGCACTAGCGTGATGACGCCTAGCCTTGGCTTGCCTTGCCGCATGAGGTAGTATTGTTGGTCGTATTGCGTTAAGAGGTTTGACCGCAGCTTTGTTTGGGGAAGCACCAAGCTGCTTGTGTCAGCAAATCTGGTTATTTTGTTTCTCCATGCCATTGAAGATGCTCTCGCGAACTCTGCTTCATAGAGCAGAATCAGCATCTGATTATCTAGCCAATTCCCCGCTTATATTCGCTGCGGGAGATCATTTTTCCAGATTGGAATCCAGATTGGAATCGCAAATGCACTTGGAAGATTGCTGCTGGCTAGGGAGAAGGCCCGGTGTGGTGCTGCTGGCGCATCGAAGTTCGGGCGCTCTATTTGCTGCTGTCAAACAGGTGCATGCGATACTTCTGCCTGAAACGCCGCAGCTGTGGACGCCTTCCATCTCTGGCTGCAAATACCCCAGTTGCTGCGTGTCAGTGCCGTTGCTTCGAGCGACCAGTATTTCAGCAAAGCACAGGACGGCTTCGATGGCGAAACTGCGAGTGAACTCGCTGAGGTCCAAAGAAATCAAGACGACATATGACATCCTTTTTCCTGTGCAGGTCATGCTCCAGGCAGCTGCGGTCTTGGAGCCGCCAGGTGGGGCACTGTTCTCTGGAGGACGGCACCTTGCTGCAAAACCAGCATGCAGGACCGGCTGAGACTCGCATCCGAGACTCGAGCCCTGCCCGGTTCTCACAGCCCAGTTCTTGCACCACTCGTAGAAGGTGCCACGTAAATCAGGTTGCCGTCTACTCGACACCACGTGCGAACCTCAAAGCAGAACATAGATCATGGGACCTTCCAATCTGCCCCGTGAGGTGACGTGGAAGGAAGGTGGCAAGTCATGTCCTCAAATAGAAATTGCAAGAAGTATGGTGCATGTGCGGACGAATGCTTGCCTCTGGTGATAGGAATTCGCGATGCACTCCAATTGCAGTCCCCGAAGCCCATCTAGATCCTCTCAGCGAGCAGAGGACTAGCAACGTGCGCGCAGCATGTTGGATATAGCTATTTTTTGGAGAGCGTGCCGTTCTGGTGAGGATGGCGGACCTCAATTTGAACACCAGTTGCTGACTTCGACGGACTGAACTTTAACGCTGCATGTCCACATTCAGCAGGCTTAAAACAAATTGGACATTCCCAGACTTTGCTGAGCTTGCGAGGAGCTGCCTCGGGCTCACGTGGACAGAGATTCAGGTAGGAAGATTTGCACTGCCTGTGAGTAGGAGCTACCTGCAATTTCAACATTGAATCAGAGGTGCTTGTGAGTGCATGGTCATGGTCTACTTTGCAAGCATGAATTCCCGCAGACGTTTTTTACATCGCTCGGGCAGTACGTGGGACCCAAACGGGATAGGTCAAGCCTACGAACCCTTGCCATCCCTTTGACACCTGTGGGTGTTGGGCCCTTAATCAGCAGCCAAGGCCCGACTCGTTGTGCCGTGCAGCGTGGTGCGAAGGTTGGTAGAAAGTAGTAAGCTGTTGAGGCGCCGAACTTGGCGGCAATGGCAGATCTTCCTCCAGGCTTCTTGACACTTGGTCAGACTTCCCTCTGCAGAGCACTATTCGGGTTTCAGGACTCGCCTTTGATACGGCCCTGAAGCAGCCCTCTTCCCTGTCTGGCTTTGAGATGCTGCCTGTGCCTGAGTCCTCAGCTGTCTTGGCCGCAGAGATCTTGGTTCCAGTATTTGAGGCCGCCGACGGCAGCATTGCCGGCGCCGACGCCAGAGGAGGAGGCTGCCATGCAAGAGATGATCGCTGCCCAGCTGGAGAAGGAGCCATGTCGAGTTTAATCGACATTTGCCGATTTGAACATGAGTTCTACTTATTCTAGTTGTCAGGACATCGCAGATGCAACTGTGGCTGTGACAGCCATGGTGGCCATGACAGCGCCAGCAATGTCCGAGACGCCTGTAAAGTCTGCTTGTGGCTGGGGTTCTCTCCTCATCATCCGTTTGTCTTCTTGGCGCTAAGCTAGCCACGAGCTGCATGCCCGCGCTTGAGGCAAGAACAATGATCCTTCGAGTTTGCTGACACGAGTGAGACGAGCGAAGCTGCCTCAGTCACTTCACGCACCCTGGTTGCTGAGCCTATCAGTGTTTTTTGCATGGTCTCCAGGCCTGGAAGGAGCGTGCCTTTGGTGGTCTTGCGCCAGGAGGCAATTCTGCAGGTCTTTGGACCAGGACTGTTTCTTGCCGTACCCATGCAGGCACCTGCGGAGCTCAAGCAGTACATGAAGGTGCTTGCCAGTGCTTGCATCTGTGGCAAGGTTCAAGAATGAAGCGTTAGAAAATCTGCAACAGGATGGCACCACATTTGCCACGTGGTTGCGCCATCGTACAGGCCTGCTGAAGGCCCGGAACATGAGCTAGTCTCGGTGTCATGTCCAATGCTTGTGTGCCTGCAGAGTATTCTACCATTTCATGGAAGGTGAATGGCCTTCCAGGGGAAGAGATTGTTGCTTTTGCAGGGAAGCGCCCTGAGTTGACGTCATGTCGTCATGTGTCGGACACCACGGGGAGCCTGCGGGGAGCCTGCCCCAACTGCCAAGGTCTGCTAAGGAGCAGCCAGCTGAGCACGAAACCGCCCTAGACCCGCAGGCTCAACGGAGACGAGCTTTGCAACAGCCTTCACTTGCACGCGAAGAGGCAGTAGAATTCAATCCAATCTACGGCCTTGACCTCTGCGACATGGCAGAGTTCTGGTCTTACCAACCTCATGTTCATCAGGCTTGTGTTGTATTTGTGAGAAGATACAGCAGCGTTGCAGCAGCATCTAATGTGCCAGAAAAGGTACATGGCATATGATGAGGCCTTCGGTATGCTGTGCTCAAGCAAACTTCGCCAAACTAGTGTTGGCCGTCAGGCTTGCAATGATATGGCAGCCTTCATCCCGTATTTTGAAGAAGGTACGGGTCATGCAAAGACTCTAGTGCCCGAAGTCTTTTCTTGGTGCCCAAAAACTCCCAGGCCAGAGTGGCGCAGATTATGCGCTGCCCGACGAGTTTGGAGAGTCGGCGGTGACAGGCACATAACTCTTGATTGAATAGAGTAAGGCTTCAAAGCTGTACTGCAACAAATTACTGTGGCTCTCTGTCCTAGAGGACTTGTGGCAAAACAGTACGGCGACTCAAGCAGCAAGCAATTGCTTGTCAGACCCAACGCTGGTTGCACACCTACAGTCCAGTTCCAAACCGCCCCTAGAAGGCTTCAACCGAAACCCAAGGTGTCAAGAGATTGTAGAAGTTCGTGCAGCTGCCACTGCACTTTTTTGCTGCTAGCATTCCTACACGCCCCCGAGCTGAGCCGTGTGCGTTGACGGGCAATAGGCTGTTGTCATCGCCAACGATCACGGGGTGCACGACCTTCGTTGCAGTTTCCGTGCTTGACTTTGAGATGGATTATTGAAGACATAGTATGTATTGCTCTATGGACTTCTGAGTTTGTGCGTGCCCATCGAGATCATAAAGTTTGCTCCTTGGTCCCAACTCAATGGTTTATTGTATCAGTTGTATCATAAGCCGTCGGACCTGGCAGCGATTTCTCGCAAGTCGAGCACACGCTGGCCTTCACGGCCGGGACAAGTTTGCTTCAAGTAGAGTGTAAAGTGTAAAGCATCCGTTTCGTCACCGCTTTAGCCAAGCCGGGCGTCGATTTCCTTGTCTCATTATTGAGGTATCATGGTTTACCTGGCTATTGGCCCGCGCAGCGCATTCAAATGGAAACTGCTAACTCATTCTTCGTTACCTGTCAAGGCAAACTCCGGATTGGATTTGTGGTGGCCGCGTTGAATGTACACTTCGAGAGTTTTGCATATTTTTTGCATCTGAACGTGGCTCCAAAAAATCGTTTCATAGATTTTTTCAGAGCATCCAATACTGAAGTGCTTTGTCATGCCCGTTTTTTGCCGTGACCGACCTGCTGCTGCAAAACAAGTTTCTCAAATATAGCACGGGCTTAAGATGGAAGTTCTTTAACATGCTATAATGAGGGTGGGCAGGTAAGAGGTGAGCAGGTTCAAACCTGTCCATGGGCCGCCGGGCATACGACTGACTGCTTGCTGGCTGATGACTGACTGATTCGGACGGGAGCTCGCTCAGGAAGAGAAAAACAACAATCAGTTAGGATGAGATTCGTTCTGGCTTATCGGAGGCTCAAGGGCAAGAAAACGTGGTCAGCCCAACAGCTCTCGGACCCTGCTTCCGTGGCATCCCAATCTCGCCCTAAGTGGTTCTTTTTGCTTCCTAAATTTTGATTTTGATGTTTTCCGTGTCGCTTGGCCGAATTAGCTGTGAACGCCTATGAAGCTTGCCATGCATTTGTTGGTGGGTGGTTCTGCCTTAGAGGAAAAGAAACACCAACCCAAACAGCAAAAAGGCCTAAGCCCTAAAACCCTAAAGACTCTAAACCCTGAACACCCTAAACCTGCAAACACCCACAAACCCTAAACTCCTGAATCCTGACATCCCTAAACCATGAAAAGCTGTACGCCCTAAAACCGAAAACCCTAAAGATGCTCCCAAAACACCCTCAAGGCTAAAACCCCAAACGCCTAAACACCCTAAACCTGAAAACCACCTAGAAACCCTGAACTCCTAAATCCTGACATCCCTGTACCCCAAAAGCCCTAAAGCCTAACAACCCCAAGCCCTAAAAACCATAAAGCCGAGAAATCCTAAGCACTCTCAACCTGAAAACCACCTAGAAACCCTGAACTCCTAAATCCTGACATCCCTGAACAATACAAACCCTAAACCCTAAAGCCTAAACCCTGAGCACCCAAACCCTAAAAGCCATACCCCAAACATCACTTGGCCCTAAAACTCCTAAACTCCGGAAAACCCTAAGAGCCCTAAACTCTCAAGCCTAAATGCTCTGAGCCAAGAAACCCTAAACTCTTTAAACACCCTGAGGACCGTAAACCCTAAATCCTAGAAACCCTAACCCCTGGACCGTAAAAATCTTGAAGCCCTACGCTTTGAAGACCCCCAACCCTTGACCTTCAAGACCCTTCCGCGCCTAAACCCTAAAGACCCCGTCCCCCTAGAGACCCCCAACTTAACTAAATATCCCAGGCCCCAAAAAACCCTAAACACCCTTAACCAAAGCCAAAAAACCATCAACCCTAGCAATCCTGAACCCTAATGATCCTGATCCCAAAAACTCCCAAGAACCCGAGACTCCAAGAACCCTAAACCCTAAAAAGCCCCAACCCTAAAGACCCTAAACCTTAGAAACCCGAAGAACACTAAACCCTAAGAACCCTAAAGCCTAAGCTTAAAGCTTACGACCCAAACATTAATCACACAAAACACCCTAAACCATAAATCCCTAAACCCTTGCAACCCTGAACGCCTAAAAAGCTAGAGCCTAAGAACCCTAAAACCTGAAAACCTTAAACTCTCAAAACCCTTTACCTAAACCTCTTTACCCTGGAGAAGTCGCAAGTGATACCAAGCCTAAACCCGAACAACCCTAAGCCCTAATCAGGCCCCTAAGACCCCTTGACCCTAAACGACCCTACGCCCTGAACCGTAAGAACCCTTTCGCACTCGTCCCAAGTGATTTCTGTTTTCTCGTCCCAAGTGATCTGTTTTTTCTTGGCCTAAGTGATGTGGCGGACGGCGCATGCTGTTTACTAGAGTGCTGCGCGCTTGCTGATGTGAGTGAATGCCCTGACCTGCTCAGTGCGGGATGCTGGAGGGTTGCAAAAAAAGTGATTTCTGACCCAATTGATTTACTGAAATACTCACTTGCCTGACTGAGCAACCTGGAAATCTCCTAGAAGCATTGTTTTCTTGGCAGGCGCTTTTGTTTCTTGAGCTTTCCTCGGTGTTTTTTGTATCCTGGCCTTCAGTCTGTGGGAGAGCGAGCTTGGTAAGCAGGACAAGATGATGTGCTCAATTCGGAGGCCCACTTGGAAACAGTGGGTGTTTTCTAGAGTACTCGTGCCTTTGACAGGCGTTGGAGCTCATGGCAATTGGCCCACCGCCCGGACTGACCCTTGAGGCGGGAGTGTTGGCAGCTGCGGACATGCCCAATCTGATCTTCTGCAGGTGGAAGAGTCTGGACCTGAGGCCAGATGCGCGAAGACCCGCGAAGTATGCAGACTCTGCCAACGCTTTTTGCAGGCTGAGCAGGTGGTGAAGGCCGGAGGCCTCAACCCCAAGGCCGCACGCTCAGACGGCAGCTCTAGACTAGATGTGAGGACCACCGTCCATCATCAAACCGTCCAGGCTGCAGAGTTCCGTCCTACGAAGGCGCTGGCTGATTCTGACAAGGCAGGCTGACAAATCATTTTCAGCTGGTTGACATGCCTGTTCTCGCATGTCACTGCAAGATGATGCGTGCCCGTCGCGTAAAAACTGGGGTGCCCGACGTGATTCCAGAGGCCACGGCTGGGACAGCCAGTAGTCACAGTAGTCTTTAGCCTCAAGATGTTCACTTCATCCGGGTGCGCTGTTGGAGCCCACGCCCCAGGAGCCCATCACGGGCTCATCCGAGACGGCTTCTGGTGGAGAGGCTCTCATTCTTCCTTCCACGCCTCAAGCGACAAGCACGAAGTAGACCTTGACTATCATGTTGTTTCAATCCAGTATTGGAAGATCAGTAATGACGAGAAGTCTGTGGCAGTCATCGAACAGTGCTGAGCAACCAGAAGACAAAGACAGAAGTGTTTAAGATTTCTCTGGGCAAATGACACGCGCATGGTATGACGCAGAACATTGGAGCGAGAAATCAGTGTCAGGATCCTGCGACTGCATACGAGGAATCCGTTTCGGGCGAGGATGAGGACGTGTCGGGATGTCTCCTTCCTGTCTCAACTGCTTTCGGACATGCATGCTTCGCTGCTTGCATTGATGTGACATATCCCCACCCCGCGCTGCGCGCTGTTCCGCCCATTGAGTGCGGCGTTGAAGGATGAGGTAGCCGCAGCCAAAGCTGCTGCTGTGGAGCACTATGTAGCGGCCACAGGTTGGTGTGCAGTTATAGGATTTTTCGGAATCTATGGATAGGGTCGAGTCGGGTCTTGACCAAGGCTGTGGCGCAATCTTCGATCTGATCTCGGCACAAGTTCGATTCCGAGTATGAGACCGTGTCAGTGAAGTTCGAAGAGTGGGAAAGAGCCTAGGATGGCCATTTTTCCTTGTATATAACATACCACGTGGTTGCGGCCGGGCCCCCAAACTGCAAGTTGCAAGTTGCAATCTGAGGGGAGCAGAGCACGTGTGCTAAGGCCAGAGCGGCACTGCTGCTCGGCCTGGACCTCAGAGGAGGCGTAGAAGATGAAAGAAGACTGCCGGCGGTGCCTTGCTTGTTTGTGTTTCAAGCTTAGGTGCAGGCGCCTTTTCCGAACTACCAAAACTTGGCAGGTCCTGTTCTAAGGTAAGACTCCTAGCCACTTGAACTAGCAGCCTCAAGTGTTTTGCTCAGTTCCGGCTGCCTTGCCGCAGCAGCTCGTTTGCAATCACGTTTGCAAGCACGTTTGCTTTTTTTTTGAATCCCGGGAAGCAGCTCTGCATCTGACTTCAGGCTGTTCCATCCACGACTTGAATGGTTTTGACTTCAACGGATCTCGGCAGGGTCCTGTGGCCAACTCGGATGCTGTTTTCCTGTAAGAGCAGCACAGTCTGAAAAAAGGATCAACATCCAGTGTTCTGAGGTTGCCCGGCTGGGCAAAGTGACCGATGGTTGTCTAAAGCAGTCAGCCGGAAGTTCTGAAATTCATGCGGTTCCTCTGCGGACCCAAGCTGAGATCTTCATCCCTGAGAAGCTTCGTCGGACAAAGACCGAATGCGGCTTTAGAAAGTCAATCGGAGCGGAATAGACATGCTTCTCAGGCGAAGTTCTGCCATTGCCAACTTCCAGAAATCCAGAGCCTTTTCTTTCACGGAGGTTGAAATATGTGCATGCTGATTACCGTGAAGTTGGTGGCTGTGAGACCACTTCAAGTTGTTGTAAAAACCTTGAGTCAAGTGGCCGGACCTTACTGTCTGTGCTGCTCCCAGCTGAGTACTGTGAAGTACTGAGGAGTACTGCTGAGGGGCTTCCTGTGTGAACATGCCTCTCTAAACCTTGGCGAAGGTCCCACATCCAAATTCTAGTGGATTCCGTTCATGACTATTCCATGGTTCAGGGGACCTCCACTACGTGCAAGCTATGCTGAGAACGTGGGCAGTAGGAGCCTGGATGCAGGGATGCCACAGCCGCAGCTCCACAAGCATTGTCTCAGAGGAGCTTCGGGAACGGTGGCGTCTCTGTAATGAGGGCCATGCCCATGCTAAAGTAAGTTGGCTTCCTCTTCTCGTTGCTTCCTTCAAGATTGCTTCATTGTCAATATCGTGCAGCTGACAGAGACACGGCTTGTTTCCCCAGCAGTTCGCCAAGAATGATACCGGAAGCGTCACGAGACGAGAAGGCCACTTCTGCCAGGTGACTTTTTTTCATCGGCCAGCATGTGCTGAATCTCTCCCTTGGGCAAGACTGTGTGAGTACTACTGCAATTTCACCTCGCTATCCTAGAATGAACAAGGCACAAGATTTAGGCAGCCGCGAGGTTGGATGCAGTTTTGAATCAGAAGGCGGAGCGCTGGCAAAGCCTGGTGACAAGTGAGATGCACCGCAGACGCCGCCCGATTCAAAGGTGACACTGGTCTTGCCCCTGATGTGTTTCCAGCCTCCAATTGCTGTCACATCAGTTGTACAAACCATTTCAACGTGTCGAAGATACTATGCCGACTGAACTGCGAATTTAGCCAGGAATCCACAGCTTCTGGGCCACTGTGCATTGGTGAAACTGGACTTATTGAGGTGAAGTACAAGAAGGCATCCGAAAGGGCTCCTTTGCTCGGAGGCAAGTTTTTCCAATACTCACGTGGACCAGCTGTCAGTTGCTGAATTGGCGCCGAGGGGGAACAACCTTCGCACATTCTCCTGAGCCTGTGCAGATTTGACAGAAGATACACTAACCCCGCCAAGGATGCAAAAAGGAAGCTGTGCTCACGTCGTGTGCACTAGCGCGCATATTGCGCACCATCTCATGTCACATTATCATGGCCATGGCTGCCAGGCGGAGTCAACTCTGAACTGCAGAGACCTGCCATGGAAGCGACGGAGCAAAACTGCTGGTCAAGTCTTGTTCCAGAGCGTACTTGGATTGGCTGTCGCACGCCCTCAAGAAAGTTATGCCTGCTCCCAAAGCAATGATTACGGCTTCTGGCTATTGAATGGAGAACAACAGGAAGTATGAAGCATGCAATCCTGGATGTGCATAAGCTTTTGTTTTTCCAGATGGCACAGCCTAGTTCCCTCGATGGTGCGCTCCCGGTCTTGCAGGAAGCCTCTCCACGATTGACTCGCGCCGAAGTTGCGAAACACTGCACAGCGGACGATTGTTGGTTGATAGTGAACGGGCGAGTTTATGAGCCTCGGACTTATTTGCATGACTTTGGCAGTGGGCGTTTATCAGGATTTCTCTGTGTGAGATGAAGGAACTGTAGGGGTCCCACGTCCCATGCAGAGCTCCCACGTCCCATGCAGAGCTTTGGCAGCCTAGGACGTCACCGGGTTTCTTGATGAACATCCTGCTGGTAGGAGCATCGTCCTCCTGCATGGCGGTAAGGACTGCACCAAAGAGTTTCTGCAGGTTCACAGTGAGGACAAGGGCACCAAAGTCAACGTAGATGTGACCAATGATCATACATGATGGCAAGCTTCTGAGGACTACATCTTGGCATTTGCTCCCAACTCCTTTGTGGGCTGCCTTGAAGGGTCCGGCGCGCAGCCGCCAAAGAGACTCGCCCGTGCGGGCCCAGCCTGCGGCCCAGCTTGGTACTGTACCCACAGAGTTGGAGCGTGCTGACTCCTGGTCTCCCAGGTGCATTTCAACAGCAGCAAGGTCTTGGCACTCAAGCGCACCGTGTATGGTGATGAGCATGAGATTTACCGAGCGTCCTTCCGGGCCTTCCTGAAGAGGCATGTGCTGCCTCGGTATGCGAGCTTCGAAGCGAAAGGACTGGTTGATCGAAATGTATATGAGATGATGGCCCGTGAGGGCTTCTATCTCACTCTTGGTATTCCAAAGTCTTGTGGAGGCCTTGGCCTTGATTGGAGGCATAACTGCGTGGTTGTTGAGGAAGTCGAAGACGTCGGATGTGGAGGCCTTTTCGTGAATCTCGGCAATGACATGGTCTTATCCTACTTTACCGAGAGCTGCACTGAAGAGCAGCGTGCCCGCTGGCTGCCGAAGCTGCGACGCGGAGCTGTGCCCCGGCCTTTTCCGAAATGCTTATGTAATGTGAAGAAGGCATTGGCTGCTTCCTTCTTGGCTGCTTGTGCTTGTGCAGGTCCTCGCCGTAGCAATGTCAGAGCCAGAGGTTGGCAGCGACCTGGGGCAACTTTCCTGCCGTGCGGCGGCTTTGCCGGATGGCGGTTGGATCGTGAACGGCAGGAAGATGTGGATTTCCAGCGGTGCTTTGGCGGAGTTGACTGTAGTGGCATGTGTCACGGATCCGAGCAAAGGGGCCAAGGGCATCTCCATGCTCGTGATCGAGTCTGATATGCCGGGCTTCAGCTGCGCGAAACGCTTCGGCAAGCTGGGCAAGCATGCAAGCGATACATGCCTGATCACGCTAGAAGATGTGAAAGTTCCACGAGAAAACCTTGTGGGAGAGGAGAGGAAGGGCTGGCAACCAGACTTTTTTTCAGGATCTCCATCTTCTGGTATCGTACACCTGCTGCCAGTTGCAAATTGGCTTTTTGTGGGGGTGAGGTCATGGTCCGAGGTGAATATACATGGAGGTGCGTAGACATGACATCGGCAAGGTCCGATGGTTATGAGATCTCTCTGAGCTCACGACAGGCACCTGCAAGGCACTCCCACCTCACAGCCTGTAACAGCATCTTGGTGCGGCACCCTCCCCTCCTATCCCCTCCTATCAGCACTTCACATCCACACCTTGAAACATGGTAAAGCTGCACAAACTTGCGAGCAGCAACAGATGTTCTCCAAAAGTGCATGGCCTGCCGCAGGAGGGGAAAGGCTTCCAGTACATGATGCACCACTTGCCGCGGGAGAGGTTATCCATCGCGGTGGCAAGCATGGCTGCGGCACGCCGTGCCTTGGCCCTCACAGTGAACTACGTGAACGGGCGTGCTGCCTTCGGGTCCGTCCTTGGCAGCCTCCAGGCTTTGCAGCAGGAGCTTGCGCAGATTCGGACAGAGGTTCAGGTGGGCACCGCCTTCGTCGACCGCTGCATCGCTGATGCCTGTGACAAGCAGCTCACTGCCGAGGGTGCCTCGATGGCCAAGTATTTTGCCACAGACCTCAGCTTCCGTGTGGCTGACCGATGCCAGCAAATGTTTGGAGGACTGGGCAAGTTTCGATGTTTCTCCCATTCTAGGGGCAAGCTACGGCAAGCTCCAGGGACTTCCTGCGAGGATATGGCTACCTGAAGAACTCTCCCATTGGCAAAATCATGACGGACCAAAGAGTCACAAGTCCTGCCCTCATGGTGTCACATAGGTAAGAGGGCCCTGTCTGCTTGACATGCAATAAGGAATCTATGGCGGTGCAAATGAAGTGCAGCTGGAGATTATCGCAAAGGGCTTGGGATTTAAGCCACAGCGTGCCAGCAAGTTGTGAGTTTGAAGCTCTGAACGTTTGAAAGCACGGAGCTCTAACAACTTCTTGGTGGTGGCTACCAGAGACCGAATAAAAAGGGGCCTATGGCTGGTCATTCATGTTGGCATGCCAAGTGCATTAGCATGACTTTACACTTCTGCATTGGAATGCTGACCTGGTGGCTCACCTAGCTACAAGACAGCAAAGCTTCAGCATGCTCGACAAGCACAGCTTTCTCATTTCGATGCCCGCCAACAGCACTGCGACCTTCCAACAGACGACCTTGTCAGCACAGAATTAAGACTTGATGGAAGCTGGGGAGAGACAAGGAGGCTTGCCACGAGCACCTGTGAAGTTTGTTTGGCTTTTTGACGCTGCTTCGCTGGCAGGCATCCGGGTGGTGATGGCCTGAGATGCTGGGCTGAGTTTGCACAACATTGCTACTGTGCACCGTGAGGTTCACCTGCAGGCACAGCATGGCAGGCAGACGGTGCTTGACCCCGCAGCCTGCCCAGTATCGAATAGTCATCTCAGCAATGGGCCCTGCGGGCATCTCAGGTCCAAGCTGAACTGCTGTTTCTCTCCAAGTGGCGGCCACACCTTCCGCTAAGATTTGTCTGCGTCCAAGCTGCCGAAGTGGGTTTGTTGGGCAGCTTTGATGGAGTCTGCGTTGCAGGAAGGATCCAGCTATCCGACGATCGCAGCACTGGGGTGCGAGAGTTGCAACGGGTCGTTGGGTGTGCGCAGGTGTAGTCTTCTTTCAGCATCTTTCAGCAACGTGAGACATCAAAGCAGAGCAAAATGACTTCCAAATGTGATGCTTCGTTGGCCGTATTTGAAAAGACTCAATATCTTAAGCTCACGGACGGGAGCAGGCGCAGTGTTCGTTCAACTCTATGCCCAGAGGGGCTACTTTCAAACCATCCTCAGGAAGCCTTGGAAATAAGAAATGCTTCTGCTGTCTGCCGGCATCCTTGGACTAGTGTTACTGATTTGGTCTAGGGATGTCTAGGGTTGAGGGACTGATTTCTCCAACCAAACAAGATCCATGACAGGCAGCTGCCGGCCGCTTTGTCAGCTGATTATGGCGTTGTTGCTCGTAAGGACCTGATCAGGTTGTTGATCGGACAACGCTTTTGCACAACGCACACGCATTAGTAGCATGTACAGAGGACCTGAGACGCTTCCTGGCTGAACTCTCAGCCTTCGGAAGTCCATCAGAGGGCCAGTGTACAAGCAATTTCTCATAGCCAAGGCCAGCTTGGATCCGCATGGATATGGTGCCCCGCTGTCAGCGGATGACGAAGCCTTCCTGCACCTGCTAGGCCTCATGACAGCACAATCGCTGGAAGTTAAGGTCAAAGGTGGTTCCAAACTCTTCCAGTTCCTTGTGTTGCGGAGTGTTTCCTTGCCTGTCTAGACCGCGTTGGCGACCTGATCGCTGCGCTGCTGTACCAAGACCAGGGAGTGGAAACCTTACCCGTCTGGCCTTCAGGCAGAATTTCCAAGAATGGAAAGCCGTAACTGAGATTTGGGAGACGCACACACGACCGACATTGGTCTGCTCCGCACCTCTCGGTTTCGGCACGGCCGCAGCCCCACAGCCCCTCTTAGTCCTTGATGCTTGGATGCTTTGGCTCTGCTTGGGCATTTCTGTGATCAAGGTCACGGCCTTCACAGAGCGCCGGCGGCAGTTGAAGCAGCTCCAGGAGGACGCATCCAAATCGAGACAGCTGCTTGTGCCCATCCAGCCGAGCAGCCTTGCTTACAAATCCCATGCTCGCAGAAGCTCGCAGATGAGCTGAGAGGACGGGCATCACATCAAGCTGATCCTGGCGGAGCTGCGAGCCGCCCTGGAGGCAGCAAGAGGGGGCCGTTTCACGGAGTTCGAGGGGGTCTGATCCAGGCCCTGTCAGAGCGCTTGGGTGACCAGAGCTGCTTCAGCACAGGACTCCGTGACAGCTTCCATGATGTGTCTCATGGCGCGCGTTTCACTGTTGCAGGTGAGCGGAAAACTGCTGATGATTTCTCTTCGGAAGACAGGCCGTCTCTCGCAGTCTGTGACAAGGTCAGCTTTTGTCCGCTGGTGGAGAGAGCAAGTAGGCATGGTTTCGGCCGCCTAGATGCCCGGGCCTACGCGTACCAACCTAAGCTGTGTGGAAGGAGGTGCAGGCATCGCAGGCACCAGCATACTGTGCACTTTGGCTCAAACGTGCAGCCATCAGCGCCGTCCACTCTGTACAGCATGAAGACAGTCTACCTGTTGAGGCATGGCGAGGCACTTCACAATCTGGTTGACCGAGGTGCTGGCAGCTACGAGCGTCGCAGAGACCCATCGTTGCTAGACCCTTCCCTGACCGAAACCGGTACTTCTCAGGCATTGGAAGCCAGAGAATTGCTGGAACAGGCTGCTTGGCCGCAGCTGCAACCTTCTCTGTCTCAACTGGTGTGGGTAACCGGTAGGGTAGCTGGTTCACTGGGTAGCCAATGGCCCTGAAGCTGAAGCTGTTAGGCATTGAAAGAGCGTGGAGAGGAGAAGCTGGATGCCATCGTCAGCTCCACACTGCAGCGTGCTCTGCAAACTGCGGAGCTGAGTATGGTGCCTTTAAAGGCAGACAATGCCCCTTTAATAGCCTTGGACCAAATGGTCGAAATTCAGTGTGACGACATTTGGAATGAGTCTCGATGGGAAGATGACGTGCGACGAGATTGGCCATCATGGAATGTTGAGTTTGCTTCCAGTGAATCGGCCCATCCGGTACGTCTGTTGGACACAGCAGAGTCGCTCATTAGGCGTGCTGAATATGTCTGGAACTTCCTGATGCAATTACCAGGGTCTGTGATCGGTGTGGCCTCTCACGGCTGTTTCTTGTTCTTCCTTTCGAGGCGTATTGCGGCTTCTAAGGGTCAACGCATGCCACCGTTCAAGCACGACAGATGGCAGAACGGTGAGATTCGTCGCTACGTTCTACCGCCTACTGATGGTATGGCCATGGCCTGGACAGAGTTTGGTGGCCTACTCGACATCTCGGACTTTGACTTCTACAATAGATATCACCGACGTGCGGCCTTCGTGAATGCTGCTCGATTGCGCGGCCTCAGCGCAGAGGCCTTGTGCATCCCAAAAAACTTAGGTTGAAGATGTTAGTAAAGGATATGTCTAAAGCAAGACCTCCCCAACCCCACACGGATGCGGAGGTCTGGTGGCTTGCCACGGAGTGGCGCTGGGCGCGGTGTGATTCTGAGATAGAGGCAGAACTGGAGGCCCAGGCCGGCACCGCGTTCTCTCTTCCATCCTTTCTAAACGCGGAGGCCATTGCCAAGTGCTGTTTTGCACGTGTCAAGGCGGCATAGTGTAGCTCCAGGCAGCAGTAGCTACCCAAAGATGTGTTAGTTTTCTTAGTTGAGGGCGGCGAGGCGTAGCTTCGTGCGCAGCTCAGAGAAGGTGTCCTACTGTAGCCCTGTGACGTTGTGACAAAAAGGTACAGCTTGCGCATGCGTTGCAAGTCATGGAAACTGATTCGCACCTGGTGTGCGCTGTGGATAGTCAGAGGCAGGCTGAAGGCTGCAGATTCATGATTGTACACTTCAGGCACCTTGTGGTCTTATTCAGCATCCCCTGTGATCCAGAATCTTGTCCACATCCTAGTTTGTGCTGCAAACCGCAAATGTTCACACGTTGCTGTGGTCAGCCGTCTTGTAGCACAAAGGTCTGCAGCGACTGCCCTGGACTTGGTGTACACTGCATCTCTCAGTAATGGCTTGCTGAGCAACATATCCCATGTGCCGTATTTTCCCTGAAGCCGGTGTCCACGCATGAGGTTTTGCGACTTTCCATCCTTGTCACGATATGTTGGCCTTGTTGAAGAGAGGCAGGGCCCAGGTTCATGTGTATGTCATGTTGTTGCACAGAATCTAGAAGCAGGATGCCTGGCACTTGGCCAGACTATTCGACCTTCATGTTGGCCTGGTGCCAAGAGAGAAAGAGCAATGCATGCCTAACACGCGCAGTGGTTCACTAGGGCATCTTGGAAGCATTCGGAAGCCGTTAGCAGGGTCCGAATCATTCTTCTGTCCGTGTTGTTTCCGCAAGCCTTCTCGTGTGGGGAAGCCCTGGATTGAAAGGCCTTGTGTCCTGAAGATCGGCCGCCGCCACCGCCCCGAGCTCAGGGAAGCGCGGGCAGCTCAGAGTATGATTGGAAGCTTGCTGCAAGTTCATTTCACAACCAAAATCTTTGCGTAGTGGCACTTGTGGATGCTTATGTGAAGATGGTGCAGAAGGCATGTGAGGAGCCGCATTTGTTTGTGTAAGAGAGTAGCAGAGTGGCCTGTTCAGCATTTCGACTCCAAGACCAGCGCTCTTCTGAGAACTAGATATTGGCCGCGGATGGAAAGCGATATGTCAGGGTTTGGCTTACACCACGGCTGCATGCAAACTCTAGCATGACAAATGAGATCATTTGGTTCTGCCGACATCAGCCTTCAGACCAAGTACAAGGCGAACAAGATGTGCGGCTCAAGGGCTATGCAATGAAGACAGCTCGTCTGTCGCGTACAAGTGCAAGGTAGTTTGGACACCTTTGAAAGCCCAAGCTGCAAGGTGCTGGCGGCCCCAGAACTGGCTACTCGCAGGCCCGACTGGTGCGGTTCTCGGGTTCAGCACATCACAACTTGTAGATGGCAAAGTTTAGGAAGTCCACTTTTTTTTGTGCACCAAGGTGGGAGCTCTGGGGAGCAAGCCTCAGAGAATCAGTGGCATATGAAGCACCTTAAGTCTACAAAGAGCTGTCGTGCTAGGCTGGTCCTGGGGTGGCCGCAAACGTCCTGTGCAGTTCGGTGGGCCAGGATGGGCTTTCCGAGTGCTGTGAAGTTGAGAGCCCCTCATGCGTGCCGCAAGCATGTTTCGGTGGGTTCACGCCGCTTCATTTTGCAGTCTTAAAGCCTCTCATCGATGAAGGAAAGGCACCACCGGCTATCTATGCCATCAGCTTTGGGATCGCTGCGGCCTTGGTGAGGACAATTTTCTAATGGGCTGCCAGCAATCATAGCGTTCGAAGGACATTGAACTTGACACTTGAAACAGAGCTCCCGTATTGCTCAATTGCAGCATCAACGGAGGTGTCCGCAAGCCCTTCAGCTATCCGGCCACTTCTCATATAAACCCTTTATAACTCCTGTACACCTCTGTCGGGGCTCAAGCTGCTCGGGGACCGCAGAAAAGAGCTGGGGAACAGGGCACATAAGGGGAGAGGGGATAGAGGGGCATTTAGGGATCATATAGGGGTATACAGGGGTGTTTGAAACGTGGAAACTACTAGGGCACTCCTAGGATTAGCTCTGGATCATATAGTATAGAATCCTCAGTCTGCATTCTATTGCCCATTTTCTTTTCCATTTGACTCTCCATAGTTGGGAACAGGGTTACGTGTGGACTATGTTAATAAAGCTGAGGCATCTGGACTGTCGTTTGCAGCGGCCCTCGTGTGCGGGCTTGGTCCAGTGAGGTGCGCTTCTATTGAGGTTCACCGTGCAATGTGTTGTGCACAGCCGATCTTGTCTGGTCCGGGAGCCACATTGCTCAACCATACTTGGGTGGGATGAGGGTCCTGATGGCCGCGTGAAGGCTGGAAACGCCAGACAGACTTGTTTGAAGAGAGCGAATTTGTGATTGATTCAATAGCCACTTTGCGTGGTTGCTGCATTGCGTTACTCACCCTGCGCAAGGATGCCTTTGGCAGAGCGGGCTGCCATCTTCGCTTCGTCCCGCCAGCTTGAGCTGGATGGGTCGGATGAGGATGGATGCGACACCTTTCTTCTGACATGGGAGGCGGGGCATTTGCTTTGATTGCGTGGTGCTTTACCCACCATCATCCGCAGTCCACGTCTTTTCAGGCCATGCCCAGGCGATTTTCCATGCCGATTGCCTGGCTATGCGTTTCTGCATCGACAGTTGGCTGTATCATGCTTGGCGCCGGTATGGCCTCTGCGCACAAAGGGCAGCTCCGCTCATCGGCTGCGCAGATAGATGAGAAAGCCTCGGTTTCGCAGATGCCAGATCTGTTTTGCTTTGCGGTCATGGGCATGCCTGCCCATGAGCAGAACCTTCTGTTAGCTCAGCAGAGCAAGGGTAAAGGACGAGATATAAGAAAGCTTCAGCTTTTGTCATTCTGAAAGGCGAGGTTTTAGCAGCAGTTGGCTCGACCATTGAACCCCCACAGGATTGCACCCCCCCAAGCGGGTGTGAACTTAGCCAACACAGCTTTTGGTTTTAGGGTGGGTTGTCTTGGCAGACGTGCTTTTTTGATTTGCAGAGCTAGATGCATGTGTGTGCGCTGTCATTGGCAGGACTCTTCGAGTGTCCGGATTGGGTGGTTTTTGGCTCTACGAAAATACCGCCTTGCACTCACGTAATGAACGGTCTCCAGACGCAGGTCGCAAGCGGGGGTCGATGGAATACGGCCCTGAACACCCCGGTATTTGTGGCGGTCTGGAAGCAGGTGCTGCAACTCCCGCAGTTTAAGGCCCATGCCTGGACAGTCAAAGTCGACCCGGACACGGTGTTCTTCCCTTCTCGGCTAGGAAAATTTCTTCCAAAGTCTTCAGCAAGTTTTCTGATCAACTGCAATGAGGGCTTGCATGGGCCGATCGAAGTGGTGTCCAGGGCAGCGGTGCAGAAGGTCGACTGGGAATCTTACCTTCACTTGGCGTTCGGATGTTTGGAGACTTCACTTGGTGTTATGAACTTTGGGATGTTTGGTGCATCTGAGGATACGTGCGGTGACATTCCGCAAGAGGACCTTACTGACAAGCCGGGAATTTCATATAGAGTGGAACAATGCTGTGTTGAGCACGTGAGAGGAGGTTGGAATCAGAATCCGGTGCCCTCCTCTTCTCAGAAGTTCGTGCTTCCATCCAGCTGCTTTGTGAAGAGAATCTACATAACCACGTTGCATAGATGCTTCCAGTCATATCGATGCAGTTTTCCAGGACGTGTGGCTGCAAAGTTGCTTGATGCGGGCGGGCGCCTTTCCCCAACAAGCCTGGCCTGGAGTCCTCCTGGAGAAAGGATGCATGCCCAGGATCCAAGGCAGCTGTGGACACTGGGCTAAGAGGGATTCGCAGATCTGCCTTTTGAGTTTTTTTTTTGACAAAGTCTAGACTTCATGGACTTGGACTTGGTGAGCTGCTGTCTGCTAGGCACATCGAATGCGGCTTTCCACCCGAAGAAGACGTTTCCAGATTGGTGGGCATGTTGGCAACAAGCCTCCGCCTTCCCTGCCATGGGCTGGACACGAGAGATTCGCAACACTCGCTGTCAGCCTGGAGCAGGACCCTCCTTGGCAAACTTTGTAAAAATCTTCCTCTCTCGCTCAGACTTGGTTGCCATGAGGTGGTGAGACAATTCCTGGACAAGCAGACCCTTATTCTGGGTCGATGCCGCCAGCGGATTGCGACTTGCCTTGCAATAGCTTGGTCTTCTGGCGGGAAGTCTGGTGCCCCAATTTTCCATTGCATATTGCATGGTATTGACCGCTAAGGTCAACGTGCCTGTGAGCGCCTTGACTCATGTGAAGCCGTGACTTGGCAGCCTGGTCAGGAAAAGATAAGGGAAGATTCAGAGATGGAAGCTGCAGAAGCCAGAAATTGTGCGAGCCAAGGTTGTTGTGTTGGAAAGCCATGATCCAAGCCCATGCTATCTGCGCCAAAGTGTAAACTTATCGAGATGCACAACTGCGCCTGAATACAGCGTTTGGGTGAAGCCGCGACCCACAACGACGACAGCGACGACCACCACAACCACAACCACAACCACAACAACTTCAACAAGTACCTCTGAGCCGGCTCTGCAGCTACACTGGTTGCCTCCCATTTCCACCTTTACACTGTTAAACCTGCGCGTCACCAGCCATGATGTCAACAGCTTGCAGCTCAGGCTACGCCTTCATCCACAAGCTTTGTAACCTCAGAAGCACCCAGCACCAGCGTGACCAAAGCAACATCCAAAGATGATTTGCTGGAAGACATCGCTGGATCCTGGCATGACCGAGGAGGGTTCGATTGTTTCCGAAATTTTGCCTCAGAGCCGGCTGCCATGAATCCGTACATGACTGCCAGCGAAGCAGCCTGCAAGTCAGCCTGCGAGGGGTATGAGTACTGCGATGCTATAATCCTACTGGCAGATACACCTGGACAATGCTGGCTTCGGCAGAACTTCGTACTGGGTGAGTGCGTCAAGAGCAATCGTTACCGTGTCCTTGTCCTGCAGAGGCCTGACACGCAGCCTGACTCGCGCTGGGCGGAGGAGACTGACTTCAAGTGAGCAACTGATGGCCATTTTCATTGCGTTTTCTCAAATCAGGCTGCGGCCACCGCATGCCACTAGTTCTTTGCGGCCGTCCAAGATGACCTTTAGGGATATTTGTTATTAGCCATCCTGACCTGCAGCCTGGGCTCGGCGCCCTGCGCTATAGCTCCAAGCTGCATGGTGCAGGAGCAATTTGCTAGTAGTGGTACAGTGGTAGAGCCCAAGGCTTGCCATTTCTTGTCCCACAGTCACTACGCATTCTTGGCGCAAGGGCTTGAACATGGAAGGAGAGAACAGATGTTTGTCAATTTGTGCTAATGCATGATTGAGGTTCTTCTCAGAGTAGAGTCCAGCAAGATCCTGCGCCCTGCTTTGTCTAGGCCTTTGGCTCTTCTGCAGCAGCTGGCGGCGGCCTTTGCTGATGCGTCGGACCAGCCACCCTGATCTGCCTGCTGTAAAAAAGGTGGCAGAACGTTGGCCGTAGAAGAGCTGTCTTGAGCAGCAGACTCAGTGTGAGCAGGATCAAGATGATGTCAGTGTGCAGCTCAATCCACGTTAACAGGCGCAGACAATGCACTGCCAGTAATCTGCCAGTACCAGACTTTGTGGCGGTAGATCCATTAGTGCAAGTAATCAGTGTCCGTTGCCGCTATGTCGATCGCAGCTTTCGCTACACTCCCCAGTGTGCAATCAGGCAGAGCTTGTGAAAGTGTGAGTGCGGTTTGAAATGTTTGGAACCTACTCGTACGGCCTGTTGATTTGCACTTCATCATTGCTTCGGTCTACTGGGTTGATAACTCCTTTGAAGCCTCGCCTGAGGTGATGCGTACTAGGCTGATGTATCAAAACAGAGCGAATTGCCGGTCTTTCTCACAGTGCTTTGCCTGAGGTGTCGACGCCAGGAATCCCAGCCTTCGAGGACATGCCTCGCAGAACCAATCACGTCCTGGCTCTGACATGGCCGGTGCGGCGTTGCTGTCGGCACCGGCAATATCTGCAATGTCTGGCTTTTTGCTTGCTCTTCGGAACAGACGCTCCTGGGCTTGAAAGTCAAAGCAAAATGCAGCGTCATGCTTTGACACTGTCCCAACAGATCTGTGACTGAGGCTCGCTGACCAGAAGGGCTGCAAAAGATGAAGCTCGAGTGCAGACAATGGAGCGACCCCTGCTGGACAACGTTGTTACTGCTGGGGTGAAGGCCTGGAGGTTTAAAAAAACATTGCAGGCGCGAGGCGGGAGTACTCATTTCAATCCAGCCTCTATAGGCTCCTAAGCCTTTAAGCGCGTAAGCCTGGAAGAGACCAGCCTCTATAAGCTCCTAAGCCTCTAAGAGCCTGACCGCCTAGGCCTGGGTCGGAAGAGACCAAGCGCATAAAAGCTCCTAAACGCCTCAGTGCCTTGTAATAGAGGCTTAGAGGCTTAGAGGCGTGCCAGCGGCCAGGCGGGGCAATACAAGCTTAGACGCTTATAGAGGCTTCTGCGGACACTGGGTGCGGTAATGGAGGCTGCATGCCAGCGTCAAAGCGCCTCAAAGCGCCTCAAAGCGCCTTAAAGCGCCTCAAAGCGCCTCAAAGCGCCTAAGCGCCTCAAAGCGCCTGAAAACGCCTCAAAGCGCCTAAAGCGCCTGAGCGCCTCTAAGCGCCTCAAAGCGCCTAAGCGCCTCAAAGCGCCTAAGTGCCTCAAAGCCTCAAAGCGTCTAAGCGCCTCAACGCGGGGATGCATTTTTTTTTGCTGCAGTGCTCGCATGCGATCATGCAAGCTGAGACAGGGCCATACTTATGTGGCCCAACCTGTTCATGCTGAACAGTGTTTACTGCACTCCCTCAGCTTCCAGGCTCAACGGCTGCATAGCGACCCCAGCCGCAAAAACTTAATCAATCCTTGACAAGAGGCTACAGGGGCCAACTCGCAGCCTGAGCTACAGGACCTTTCTGGAGGCAAGACTATTTCAGCATATCATTCAGCTGATGGGAATGCCATATGCCGACATGCATTGTTGGGGGCCGACATGCAGGACTCGGTTTCCGAAATGCATAACGGCATAACGAGCTGGGCTGGAGGCCTCCTAATCCATGTCGCAAATCTATCATTACAGATGATCCGCCGTCCATCGTTCATGATGATGGGCCGACATGCATGACATGGTTTCCGAAATGCACAATCCTGGCCTTGAGCCGGTTGGTTGAAACAGAAAGCTACAGGGAAGAGGGATACAAGGAATTCAAGTTTGGAAGCGTGCAGTTGTGTGTGTGTGTGTGTGTGTGTGTGAACCACCTGTTAGCCAAGGTTTTCAGTTCTTAAGTCTGCAGGGGGCATGGCGGTCTTTCCCTAGC